>QVAJ01000334.1:56538-73091 GCA_003546035.1 Mixornis gularis
TGCACCAATAAAAAAAGTGAGAAGACATCTCTGTTCCTTGAGATGAGAAATCCTTTGCCTTGAAGCTGCTTATCTTTAAAAGGTGACACCCCAAATGCCTGAATTCCATGACCCATAAGCAGCTTGGGAAACTGCTAATAAGAAGAGTCCACATAAAAGCAAGTTTTCCCCAGGCGGCTGTTTCTGTGAGAGTTCCGACCCACAAGAGAACTTATTCTAAGTTGTCAGTAAAAGAATTCCGTAGTAAACAAAAGACTTCTCTCCTAAAAAAATTAATAAAAGACTATATTTAAATGGTGAAACTGACTGAATGTCACAGGTTTTGTCTCTATATTGTTTGTAGAAAAGTGAACACTTGTGGGGGGAGGAGAAGAGTTTTAAAAGTTTCATTTTTTTTCTTTCTTTCTTTACTATGTATTAATAGACTATATATTTACCTTTAAATTGAGCCTGTTTTGCCTTTTTYCCCAAAATCCTGTCTACCAGCTGACAAATAAAATTTGGCAAACGTAAAACCACCGCATGCAGCATGTTGCTATTCTGTTTACAGATTCTGCTGCTCAAAAGAACTGAACAAATGTAAGAGGCAGAGGGAGCAGCTCAAAGGCTGCTTTCTCACTGGACATTTTTTCTCCTCTTAGGCAGGTTGTCCATTCTACTCATGAGACATTTCCACCGTATTTCACACTCCCAACCCTTCCCACAACCATTTTTTTCTTTCACAGGGCCAGAAGGCTGCCAGTATCACTGAGATCAACCTCATCTTTCCTCAGCTGTAACTGGGAAATATGCAGCTGAAATAATATCAGAGCTGCTCCAGTTGCAGCAGCCTGACAAATGACAAAGTACACCTCTCAATGACAAAGTACATCTTCACACAGCCATCTTGTAGCCTTTAGATACATATTTTATCATAGACATTGGTAGGTGAAATTCTTTAAAAAGAAAAAAAGTATTATCTATAAACTTGCATCTAGGAATACTGACATCAGCATAATTTTTTCTGGAAACAAATATTGATGGAAAAAAGTTACAATAATTTCATCTAGCAGTACAGCAGGGTCTTGATAATCTGACATCTGTCTCCAGTCCCAAAGTAATTTGACTAGTGACACAGAGGCTGCTGATTTCTCTATTTACTAACTAATATATTGTAAGTGATAGGGGAAATAAGCTCTCTACTACTGTAGAACTCCATTTTAGAACTTATATTTTACTGGGAGAATTTCTTAATTATGATTTGATGAGGAAGCAGAAGGATCCAAGTGATCTGAAGGGCATGATAACATTGGCAATTATGTTGTTTCCCCTTCAACTTGGTTTTCTTGAAAGTGAGTGAAAGAAAAAAACCCTTTGTTTGATAAGGTCTGAATATTGTGCCTTGTCTTCTACAGTTTGAAATCCTGTAAGAAGCATTTTCAGGCTACCCTTGCTGTTTGCATTCTGGACAGCTCAAACCATTTTCATTTATTTTCCATCACAATCTATGAAGAACAGATTATAGAAGTGAAAAAGTTACTGCACAAGAGTATTTGCAGACAGGGGAAAGAGAAGTTAGACATAAAACAACCATGAGCTTCTAACAATTACTCCTAACATCACATTTTTTAGGCTTAAATTTTCCAGATTTTCATTTTACAATGAAAGAGATATATAAATATAGCAGTGTATTCATTCTTTGTGAGCTGGCAGGAGATAGACAAGCTTTTTGGTAAAGCAAATACAAATGTCATGACCTGAGAGGGGGAAAAAAAGGACAGAGTGAAACACTCAATATAAAAATTTTTTACTAATTTGTACTTGAACTTGTAGAGCAGGTTTTTGTATTAAATGTATTTGTTCTGTAGTCACTACTAATTTATGCGTATATAAAAGTATTTTTGTAAAAGTATAAAGATGTCAAAAAATGCAATTGTTTTAAGGAAAACAAGAGTTTAAAGCAGAATGATTTAGTGTTCAAGTAGTATATTCTTGTAGAAATATAAATTTAATGGTTTTTTTTACTATTCTCTTTGTATTGATTTACAGTGGGATTTTGGTTTGTTTTTTGGGGTTTTTTTTTCAATTTTGTTCAGTAAAAAATGCACTGAAATTTTAACCGTAAGAACATTATTTTATAGATGGCTTTCATTTTTTTGCATACTTGTAGATCTATGAGGAAAAAATGCCCTATACTATTAGAAAACCTATAATATTAGAAAGACTACACTATTAGTTCTTCAAACAATTATAATAATCAGAACTTCTTTCTCCTATCGCTTTTGCAGATTCTTCAGTTAAATCATAACAACTAGGTTATTCCAGCTGGTTTATTAGAAACCATATATTTTCTCAAACCTGTCATTTGTTTGCCTTGTTGGTTTCAACAGTAAATAACAGAAACTTTCAGACTGATCTCCTACTTAAGTATAAGTGGCTAAAGAGCTGTCTATGCTCACTAAAAATCATTGCTATTTCATCTTGTTTCAGAAAAGCTGACAATTACCTTCAACACCTCTAGAAGCTGGAAGTCCAGAAATGCATTTTCAAAATAAGTCTCCTATTCAGAGGTAAGCTCTGGCAGTTCTCTGAAGATGACAAAGAATCTGATCACCTCAAAAACGAGTTTAGTAGGCTTAGTCATGCTAGAATGTAGACTTTCTTTTAAGTGCACCCTTTAAAAGTATTTTTCCAGACATGGATGCTGTCATGTATCTCTTTGATTTCACTAGAGGTTGACAATTTTGAGCCTTCTCTTCAGGAGGAGAATGCCCTCACTACAATTCTCTCCACCCTGCCCGTAAGATTTGTGCCCTTCATCAACTTTGTTGCTCTTCTTTGGACATGTATCAACACCTCAATGTCTTTTTAATGCAACAGTTCATTGCCATATGTCCCTGGACTGATGGAGTTTTGATCTATCTCAAAAAGTCAGTTAGCTAAGATGTTTATTTCAATCCAGTTGGAAGAAATGAAAGGAAAACGTCTCTGAACACTGCTTTAAGTATTAATTAAATATATGACTTGCTGTATAAAATATTTAAGGAGACTATATGTGGGAATTTTCAGACTAGGTGTGCTATCAACATTTAGCAACACTTATTACCTGTGTAATTACCTATGATTAGTAAAGTATACTTTATTTTCAGTGAGTAGTGTTAATGGTGGGTTTTGGGTTTTTTTTTTGGCCTTGCACACAGCAAAACAATGTTCCTGAACAACACTTAAGCCTATGAAGGCAGTAAATTGCAATAGGAGCAATGAGAGCAGGTGTAGCATGCATCTTATTTTTGTGTTCTTTGGGAAGGAAGGAAGGAAGGAAGGAAGGAAGGAAGGAAGGAAGGAAGGAAGGAAGGAAGGAAGGAAGGAAGGAAGGAAGGAAGGAAGGAAGGAAGGAAGGAAGGAAGGAAGGAAGGAAGGAAGGAAGGAAGGAAGGAAGGAAGAAACAAGAAAAATTCTCTAACAAAAATGCAATGTGGAAATGCTTATATAGTCTATACTCCTCAGTATTGTTCTAGTTTCAGCCTTTTTTTCTGGTTAACTTATGAAGAGAAACCCTTAGCTCCACTTCAAGGCACCTCAGTAATCAAAATTTGTAAACTTAAGTAGGGTGAAAAGATGTAAGATTTAAGATAAAAAAATCAATGTGTAGAAACTTTCTCCATTTTTCATGGAACAGATCATATCTAGAAGTATTCACTGATGGGGTAAATGCTCCTTTAAACTTGTAGCCTCTCACTTGAAGAGTTCCAGGATTCTGGGGAAATCCAGAGTTCAATACAGTGCGAATGTTCAGCATGAATTGGAAAATAAAAAATACACATATTTCCAACATATAGTCAGTCTAATGAAATGTAAAATTATGCAATGCTAATGATCTAGTGTAGAAAGAAACCTATATCCAGTTATATGATTTAGTTTAACACATCTCATGCCCATTTTATTCCTAAACAATCTGGAAGGTTTGAATACCTTCAGGTGCATTGTCACGACCTTGTAAAAGACATCTAGAGCTTTTTAACACCATGTTTTTACTGGATTAAAATAAAATAACAGAAGGAAAACTCACAGAAAACAGAAAAGAAACTTCTTGTTCTTAATGTAACAATTGCTACACTTTTCTGTGCATTTTATTGGAGGTCAACATAGATGAAAGCCACTATACCTCTGCCCTTAAAACTGAGTCATGAAAGTTTGCCTAGATTTGCATCAGTCACTGAAGATCGCTTATATTTAATCATGAAATTTGAAACTAAATACAAAAGCACCTTCCTCTTTTCTCACATTTGAATCTTAAAAAAAAGGATGGATCTTTCTGGAGCACATACAGGAAAAAATACTGTGTTACTGCAAGGCTTACTCTTCTGTGGTTTATATTTTTGCATGTGGTTAGCTTAGAGCAGGATAACTGTTTATTCTTGCCTTAGATTCTAAGTCTTGATTTTTTTCCCTAAAGTGCACATATCTGAAACAAGTCATTATCGGTTATTAATATTTTACTCTTGATAACAGAAAAAATGTAATTGGAAAACTGTAAAAAAAACCGAAAAGGAGTCTGCTTTGTGAAAAACTTTACTTTTTCTTCTGAGGAAGATTTTCAAGTGATTCAGAAAAGATTCACCGTTTTGATAATAAAATTGAAGACCTAGAAAACAGGTCATGATGTTCACATCTTAAGAATTACAGCTATTACAGAAGAAAGCAAAAGTGAAGAATGATTGGATTTATAACCACTCTCATAATCAGAGTAATCAGGGATGTGTTTTCCCACACAAATTGAAAATCATGTCACCACATGGATTCATTAATCTGAAACACAGAGAACAGGGCAAAAGATGTGTTACTTTCATAAAAATGATGCCACTTGGAAAAAAAAAAGTTAAAAGGTTTCTTATGCTTCAAGGAAAATGTAGAATTAATCTCAATATTTTTATTGCAGTTTCATGAGCAAAAACTTAGAGAAGAGTGAACACATAAGGAAATCTCCTGGAGAGAGTGCATACTGCTTCTTTAATTACAGAGAAAAAAGATGGATTTAGCCTGAAGAGGAATCTGCATGCAACACATGCATGTAAATTCTAGGTCAGGAGCAAGACAAGAAAACCAAACATTTTGCTCATTATAGATACCTTTCTGCATTCCTTGGCATACATATAGGTGCAGTGCTGAAGAAAAGCTGTTTGGCAGAACTGGTTCCAGGGTGTGTGGTAAAATGGTATCATTTCTACCTGGTTCTCTAACCGGGTTGTTTTTTTAACAAGGAAGCAAAACATGAGACAGCAACTTCAAAGAAAAAAATATACTCATAGAATCATAGAATATGCTGAATTGGAAGAGTCCCTTCAGGATCATTGACTCTAGCTTGTGCCATGACCACTCCAACGTCATCTCCATTTCTAAACTGAGTGTTTGCTCATTCAATATGTCAAGTGCTCATGTACCACACAGTCTCAGGAGGTAGACATTATTTCATTTTTATAGCATTTGTGTAGGACAGGAGACCTGCAGAGCTATGAATATCATTATTAAAACAGGTGTATTGCTTTGGTTTAATTTCCACAGTTCATAATCTAATTATATTTCCTCCAGTCATTAACTAAAATAAACCTCTATATTTTTGAAATTTAAGCTTTGAGTGCTAAAACTCTGTGACCTGCTTAGTAAACTTGGACAATATGAACCACACCTTTTCCCTCAGTTTGATGATTCGTATAAGAGCAATAATGAATCTTTCCATCTTAACGTTCTCTTTCCAACATTTAATTTAAAAATCACCATTATTTATTTATTGCTTAAGAATCCCCATCCTTTATTGGATTCAGAGAGTAACACAGTGACAAAGGATGGGAAAAGGCGGAGGTAGTTCATGTCTACTTTTCCTGTCTTTAATAGCAAGACCAGCCCCTAAGCTGGAAGACATTGATGGGAAGAGCAAAGCCCTCATAATGTGGGAGGCAATGGTCAGTGTACACTGTAATGTTACATCACTTAGACAAACTCAAGTCTGTGGGACTGGATGGAATCCACCTGAGGGTACTGAAGGAGCTGGTCAAGCTATTTTCAATCATCTACCCCAGCTGATATCAACAAATGTGGAGGGTCATCCATGAGAAGTATCAGAAGGAAGATCCAGGGAACTACAGATTTGTCAGCTGACCTCAATGCTGTAGAAAGTCATGGAGTACATCATCTTGAGGGCCATYATGAGATATGTGCAGGATAACCAGGAAATTAGGTTGCATGGAATTATGGAAGGTAGGTCCCACCTGATCAATCTCATGACCCATAACCAGGCGATCTGATTTTTTGTATCAGTCAGTGAAAGGCTGTGGATGTTATCTACGTAGACTTTATTAAAGCCTTGGATGGTTTCTCACAACATCCTTCTGGAGCAATTTATGGCTGCCTATCACTTGGACAGGTGCACCCTTTGCTGGTTAAAAACCTGACTAGATGTCCTGGCCCAGAGCGTGGTGATGAATGGTGTCACAGCTAGATCAGTCATAAGAGAGGCTCCCCATGGCTCAGAACTGCAGCCAGTCCTTTTTAATAACTTTATCAATGATCTGCACAAAGGAATTGAGTTCATCCTCTGTCATTTTGTAGGCATCAACAAGCCTATTTCCACTGTGTAAAATGGGGAAAGTGAATGTAATATTTCATTGTCTTCCATCTGATAATCTTTGAAATGAAACTTGGGTTGTGTTCCTACAACTTCAGCTGTGTTGCCAAAGGAGACCTTTGTTTCATTTCAAACGTTTAGAAAGTGACTTCTGCCGTATTAGCAGCAATAGTAAAAACAATGTAAAATCATTATTTTCTGAGCATGTCCCCAGGAATTAAAGCAGTGACTGCAATTTTTTTACTCCTTCTAAAATTAAAATATATTCCTTAACATTCTTTCTTCATTTACTAAAAGAACTTCAAACAAACAAAAAAATATATCTTGATTGTTCATCATTAAAACACAAAAGTTCCTGGTGCACTATGACCATATAAATTCATATTAATAAAATTATATTCTCTGTTGATAACCCATCAGTTCAGTAAACAAAATATCAGATAATCTATGTTCATTAAAAAAACTAAAAAGCCATGGAAACTCCATTATAGCTTTAAATTTTCCTGACTCTGCAGTGTCAAAGGAATTAGTTTTGCAGTCAGTTCATGCTAAGATCAAGGAAGCAAGAGGTCAATTAAAAGAAATAATAGTCCATGGCCTTCTCAAAATGGTAAATCACCTTTAACAGGTCATCACTTTACAAATATAGGAATAATAAATTGTATCTCAAGTAGCTATGATCTTTTCTAAGGCTTTTAACATCGAAAAGCTGTCCTGTTCCTACCTTCAAGCAGGTTCAAAGGTCTCAAGACTCCAAGCATAGCCATACTGATGGCTGCACAAGCCAGCTGTTTTACAGTTTATGTGATAAAACAAAAGTGGTTTTTTTTATCTTGCCGCAGTAAACAGGTATGCATTCATCCAAGTGGAAATTGTCTTGGTGAATCCAAATGATGGGTTAAAATTCAGGAGTTTAACTTCAGAATGTAAATCCACTTAATAATAATTTTAATAAAAATATATTTGCTACTTACATTGTTGACTCAGTGATTTGTTCCAATTTTTGATTTCATATATTTTAAGGGGCATTCCCAAAATAGTGAGAAAAACCCACAAATGTTACCATGAATTTTGGTGAAGCCTTTCTATGTGGCCAGTAATGACACACTGTCGCTAGATTTTTCACAGATGTAGTCTGGAACATAAAACAGCTGTAATTCGTTTTCTAAGATAATGATGTAACTTAGGTTTCAAAAAATTGTATTTTTTTAAAAATAATGCATCAAATCTTTTAAAAAAACCTTTAGTTTTCCTGTATGACAACTTTGTCCTGAAGATTCTTTTTAAGTGAAGATAAGGTGGACCTAAATTACTGCATGCATGTAACTTCCTATGATTTCCTCTCTAATTTGTAAGACAATAACAAAAGTGATTAATTAGTGCTTTCTAACATAAGTATGAAATGATGAAAAGCAGTTTGTTTCATATGCAAAACAAAGTACATTAAGATTGCCATATTCAATAGTCTTATGAATCTTACAAATATGATAATGAAGAGCTTTGCTTAGTATAGAGTTGGAAAAGACAAAGCTGCCAAGTGGTGGCTCAATTTTCCAAGTTCAAAGGAATTCAGAAATAATTCAAAGTCCCTTCTACATAAAATAATATTACCATGAGAAAATTCTACCTGTTCACCCTGCTAATATTGTACTTATCTCTCTTTTGAGAGAGAGAATTGACAGACATTTTCTTAATTTGTGAAATATTTATCCTTACTTTAATTTTATATATACATGTGGTGGTGTGTGTCTTCACCATGGTTAAGTCATAACCATAAATGGGGGTTGTGGTGGCCCTGTCCAGGTTACTCTAGACTTTGGGGGATGGAAGGCAATGTGGTAGTCAAGCACTGTCTCTAAGGGTGCCCCACATGTCTTGTTAATAAGCAAATATGGTTCTAAGTCAATCATCTCATGTCATAAATTGTGGACATCCCAGGCCCCATTGTGCTCCTCTTATGGCAGTAGTCTCCCTTGAGTAGGGTGAAGGTTTCCTCTCAAAGTTACACATCAAGGTAGAAAGATTGCTTTCCACAACAGATTCTTCAGTGACGATAAACATGCTAGACTTTGAAATCTCAGGTGACTGATATAGTGGATTGATTGCACATATATAATTCATACAAATAAACCATTGCCCAAGTCTGGGATTAGGTATGGAACCAACCACCCCTAGATGGCTATGTGAGAAAATGTTTAGAAAGTGCACATTTCAAAAAGCAGTCCTTTCTAAAGCTTGTGACTCAATGGGAGGGTCTCCCTGACAGTTGACCTGTCCCTGTCTTGTGTACCTTGACCTGGAATCTTGCTAAAACACTGTGGCATTTACCACTGAGCTTTTTTCAACTCACCATATTAGTAAAAGTTGCTTCTCTCTTACAAATGAAGCACATAACTCCATCCATTACAGTGTATCATCATTCCTTTTTTTGCATTCCACATAAATTGCATAATTTTCCAGTAGCTGAAAAAACCGACAGCACACAGGTCTTTATGTTGAAGGTCCTCTTCTGGGCAAGAGTCTGCTAGGAAAGCATCTTTCATGAATGCCTTGGGCCATGCTTGAGAGGCAGTCAGGACAGACTGTAAATGAAGTTTCAGGTTAGTTACTGTGATGCCAGAGGAAATACATGCAATTTCATCTCAACCAACATTGTTTCATTGCATAAATTGCACATGTTGCAGGATTAGACATGTGAATGTATATATTTAGAAAGGTAATGACAGCACTGTCTGCATTAGCAGCAGAGATGGCAGTGGCGACCATTTCCATTGACAGAACAGAGTCCTCCAACATGGGACTTCTCTGCAGTAGCAAACATTAGGAAACATCTGTACAACCCATAAAAGGGCAGAAGAAAAATCAGCATGAGAACATCTTATCTTCTCATCCATTTCTGTGCAATTTGATTCGATATCTTTCAGAACTCATTTTTCTCTCCTGTGGACAGAATTCCTGTTTGCTTTGTTATGAAAAAAATATAACTCCATGGCTAATTTTTTGCCTCTAAGTCTTTTCATCCTATGGATACCAACTTATCTTACCTCAAAAAAGAGCCTGAGCCTATCAAAGACTTTTGTGCTACTCTTTCCCCAATCACAAATATAGAAGTAAAACCTTAATTGTTTTGGAGGAAGCTGAAAGTGATTACATAGGATTTTATTTCTCATTGCCTCATGTTACTCCAGAAAAGCTAAGTGTGCAGTTAACAGATATTTTTAGAAAAAAAAAAACCAAATTAAAAAAAAAAAAAAAAAAGAGTCAAAATAATATTTTTAAACTCCATCAATAATATAACAAAGCAATTACCTGTGCTACTTTGTTTACATGCAAGGAATAGAATGCTTATCAACTTGCCTGGAAGCCATAGAGAGCTATCCAAGGCATCATGAAGCCTCCTGACCTGTAACACCTACCATAGTGTGAGGCAATTATCTTTCTGTAATATGCTGAATAATAGTGATTATAGAGCCACATCCAACTTGATTGATTAGATAGACAAATAGTCTTTAGTTACTTCTGGAGAAGAACAAGTAACAGGGTCACACAGCAGCCTTATTTGGTTTTTTTCATCCAGGGAGAATTGTTCCAGGTAATCCAGCCTCAGATGTTTCCTGAATACCCTCCCACCAATCAGGGACTTGTGGAAACTTCCCAGTTTGCCAATAAACAGCACTAGGAGAGTTGGATTAGATGATCAGTTTATGTGTCTTCAAACCAAATTATTCTTTTCTATTTTATTCTATTCTATGAGACAGTGTCATTCCCTAGGCACAAACTGGGGAATGTCCCCTGGAAATATATCACTTGCACTGGTAAAACCTTGTAAAGCACAGTGATGTCACTGACAACTGTTTGACAAAAAGGATTTCTGTCCAGCCTTGGACAATTGAGGGATGCATTCACAAAAACTGCAATGGCCCAAGATACAGAGAATGAAAGCAGTAATGTACAGAGAAGTGAATAATCAAGAAAATGGACTAATATGGTTTCTCCAAGTCTTTTTTCTGTTTGACAAAAATGTAAAGTTTCATCTTTCATATTTTCGTAATGCTCTTTTGAAAGACTACCTTGAAGGTATATTTTGGGGTCCAAGGAATTGCATGCAGTCTGTAATGCCCTGGTGCCTAGCACAATGTCTCTGAAATTACCCCCTCACACACACCTCGGGCATTTATTGTGGGCCACCAGACTGAAGGTCAGCCATCAATAATTTATACACAAATGAATGTTAGTGCCCATACATGTTTCTTTGATCTTTGCTGCTCTTGTTGTTTTAAAAATCTCCTAGAGAGGGTTCAACTGCAGTAGTATATCTTTTTGGACACTTTTATTTCCATTCTGCAAAGTCCTTGATATTTCAGCAACCTCTGATTTTTCATGTCATTGTGTGCTTATCTGAATATCGAGAGCCTATCAATGCATTACTGCATTGTTTGCACTAACTAATATGCTTTCTCAAGGTCTGAATTGTCCTCAGAAAGTACCCTACATTATTTGTTTTGGGTAATTCCTGTATTTCTAAATGGACATTTGCCAAATGTATTGATCCTTAATTACATAGATTCACATAATTTTGTTTCCATGAGATTTACATAAAGCACAATGTAAAGAGTTGTTTTGGAAGTAGAAAAGCTGTTCCAAATCTGCAAGGAATTATTGCCAGCAGCAGACAAAATACACTTTTCAGATTAGTTACTTTGAAAATCAGATGTTTTGAAATCAGATATTTTGCCCTTCTTGTACTTCTTTTCTTTAATTTCGTTTTGTATTTCATTAGTTTTCACCACTACTATGTCATACCCAAAGAAGCTATAACATGTCAAAAGCTCAACTGGCACCACTGCCTCTTGTCAAATTACAGCTAATGCAGCAGACCTGAATAAGTAATTCTGAATCAAGATTAGGCATTATACAAAATGCCTGTAGGCAGACCGGTCTTCAGAATGACGAATCACTGTCTCAGACTTAAAATTCCAAAATGCTGTGGCAGTCAGAGCAGATTGAAATAGAAGAAGCTTAAACTGTAGTATAGAAAATCCACAGGATGAAATCAAGTAGATGATGCTGGGATCTGGCTGTCAAGTGTTTCAAAAGAAATGTTTCATAAGGACTATTTGGTGACATTGGAAATATTTTATGGTTTATTCTTAAGGAACTATTACTTGCAAAGAGAAGGGGAAGAAGCTGTAGCTCTCTAAAATCTCTTAAATACCAGCCATTAATTTGCATTACATATCTGAAAATCTAAAATATCATGAGACATGGTTTTGTAATGCTGTGCTTTTTTGAAATTGCTTTCAAGATTTAACATCACTTTACGCCTTTAAAGTGCTTTTTATGAATACACTTCATCTGACCTTCAACACAACTTGTGAAGGTTTTGTTGTTATCCTCTTGACGTTAATACATTATTATACAGGGGATAAGAGAAAATACTTAACACACAGACCGGGAAGTCTTAAAAATTTCCAGATTCTTACTATAGTTGGTTATGTTGGATAATGTCTCTGAGGCTGTAACTACACAGAAAGGGATTCCTTCACCTGGACTTGGGAAAAAGACAGATAATGCAGCCTTGCAGCATATATTTGACTTTGGTATTTTTCTCTTAAAGAACCTTCTGCAAGGACCTCTGAAAGACAGATTTTGAATGTATTTGTTTTCTCCTTTCTAACAAACATTTTTTTAATGCAGAATAAATTGTTCCTCTCTTTCTTAAGAAAGACATCCAAAGCTTAAATTCTCTATTCTCTTTACTCATCTACCCCTTCATATATTTTTCCTAAGAAACAGACACAGCCAGATATAAAAGATGACCAAGGCAGCAGTGTATAACTATGTGTCAGTTAGACTTCAGGAAAAATCTGTAACCTGAGTGCATGACAGGAAAATTTCTTCAGCAGTGAAGTTTTCTGACTAAAGTTGGCTGTTGTATTGCAGTGGTTTGCATCACTCAGTGAGTGAAAGATCCCAGCGCCTTTACTTGCTTTATGCATCTTAAGGCTGCCCAGCACACAAGTAACTGTCTCCTGCCTGAATGGTAAGGACCTTCACAAAGAAACAAATGAAAATGCAGATGTTGGTTTCAGTACACAGAAGTATCCCTCGCGAGTGGAATGGTCTATGTCTGTAGTGAATGCTAATTCACAGACTTCAAACCAAAATAAAATAAGAACAACCTGAATGCAGCAAGTGGTCTTTGGAAAAGGCAAGGCAAGGCAAGAAGTCTTCTGCTACAGCTCTGCTAAGTGCAGCTCTGCTAAGGCAAGTGATTTGTTCAAAGACAAGCAGGATTCTAGTATCTGGATGTGAAACTTGGGCCTTCTCCTGCTTTCTTTGTAGCATGTGAGGTACATGTACCCTCTATGAAAGGCTGGACTTTCTCCTGCATATGTATTCACAAGCTTCAGCAATGCATCTGCTAGCCCAAAATAAGAGTTAGTAAAGAGTCCAAAGAAAAATGGTCTCACATTCTAATTATATTTTACTCTCTAGACTCAAACACTGCAAATAAGTTATCAGAACCTTGCCATAATTAACATTCTATTAACATCATTTTTGCCATTTCAGTGCTACACATGCTACCTTAATCTTTGGTCCACCTAAATTGTGAGAAACAACAGAAAAAGAGTGGAGAGTAATTTCTGTATATTCTGTGTTTCTGGAAGCGAGTCACAGTTATTTGTAAATAGCCTGAACAACTCCATAGATACGGTGATGTACAGTGATATCTGAACTGAATTTTAAATAATATCCACAATATTAAATCATACTCTGTAATACAAACCAAATTTCAGCTGAGAATAGATGCTGAGCACAACTGTGAAGCAAAATCTGGGATAAATCCTCATAGTGGAAGTTAGCAATGAGGTACAACACAGCTCAGGTAATTTGAAGTGAACTGGTAATATTCACTCTTCCAGTTTGGTAGTGTTTTTTTCTTTATTTATTTGTCTGAAAGTTTGTTTTAACAGGTAAAACTTGACACAAAATTAATGTTATTCTTGAGAATGACTTGCTTAGGAAATCTCATAGAATATCTGTGAATAGACAGCTCCTGTATTGCAACACAGTAGAAAGCGAAATTTTAGCATCATGTGAGAGCTTAACATAGTACTTATTTGCCAATATCTGCCAAAGGCTTTATAGTTTGTGTTATTCCCTCTATACATAACCACTTATGTTCTGTACTATAATGGTCACATTAATAATAACAATCCTCTTATTGCTAAGTAAATTTCTACTGTATTTGTCATTACAACTTACCAGCTAACATTCAGAAGCCTTTGTATAGAATAAAACTTGCTCTGTTATCATTTTCTGAATCATATACAAGATCAACAATTTACTTTGAAACCCAACTTTTTCTCTTTATTTTCTGATTTGTCAGAAAGTCTCTTGTCTCTCGTTTGCCGACAGCTTGGTATACTGTCAAACCAAAAGTAAAAACAAAAAAGTCCCAAACTAGCTAATTAAAATCAATCACCTCTTACGTATTTGACTTTTATAAAAAGCTTACTGACAAGTTAAGTTCTGTATTCCACCTTCAGAACAACATATTCAGAGCTATTGATTGAATATCCAGTGTCATGCAATTTATTGTACCACAAACCCAGCAGTTACTATGGGCACAAATACAGTGTTAAAAAACTAGTAAAAACACTAGAGAGATGGCTGTGTGCAAACCGGAATAAACACATTGAGCTGTTTGGACAAAGATAAACTCCTTGCTTTGAAAAGAAACTTTTACTTTCAACAGCATACTAAGACCTCCTTTCACTGCTAGGAGTGGCTGACATGTTTTGGTAGGATTTGCAAATACAGCTGTTCTTGCAAAACTTCCCAACAGAATTTAAGTGCCAGATAATGCCATGACTTTGCCCACATCATTCACATCAGGTACCCAAAAGAAACACTAATGTGGGGTGATTTTTCTTTGTGCCATGAATCAAAATACCTGTGCTGTTAGCACTTCTATACACAAAACTTGAAGCACATCTGCTTGGATTCCCAAGTTGAGTATTTTGAATGAATTGTCATTCATACTTGAGGTTTTTCCAGGTCATAACACAGCCTGAAGCCTACACTTGAAGCTGAGGTAAGATTCAGAAGAGACCTTTAAGACTTTGCCCATGGTTTGGCAAATGTAGATACAGCTCTGCTCTGACACTGATTTACTATGAGCCTACGAACACATCTTTTTTATTATTATTATTTATTTCTTTATCATAGGAAGAATAAGTTCAAAGAACAACTTTTTAAGTAGTCTTCTAATTCCCCATATAATTTTAAACAAGATTCTTAGCAAGATTTGGCCAACTGCATGTTCACAAGCACATGCTAAGGACTGTTAATAATAAGCTGAATGGATCAGTTAAAATTCATTCAAATCTTTACCACCCTGCATAGTCCTGTAAAAAGACTTTGTATGCTTCTTCATGCCTTCATGAATGCAATACCTACTCATTTTATACTACTGTCAAGGACTGCTGTGCAGCCTCACAATGTTTCAGACACTTTGAAAAAACACACAAAACCAGTCATTAAATCTGATGTTCATAAAGTCACCAAGGCCAATTAGACACGAAAGACTAGATTCACTATAGTGCAGACATGACCTTCCCACTGTTCAGCTTCACAGACAAAAAAAGTATTAGACGCTGTCCTACTTAGAGATGTAGATTTAGATAATGTGTTCCACTTTCTTATGTGTCACATGAGGATAAAACTTTCTAACCTCAGAGTCTTTATGTGAAGACACGCCAATTTTAGGTCATCAAATGTTTCAATAATATTCAAGTGTCCTTTATGTAAGAATTTATAATTCTGAAATTTAGTGGATGTCTTCTGTGAAATCACTAATTTAGAAAATGTTCCCTTGCTAATTTATTTAACAAGAATACTTGTGCTTGATAAGTAGAAGCACAACATCGACTAATTTATACAAATTCATTCAAGTGTTCAGGTGAACATTTTCAACATTGGCAACTCTGAACCATTGACTGTGCTATAATACACTAACATAATCAAAGCTTTTTCCAGAATAAGTAGGTTTTTGTAAGTGTTAAAAGAATGAGTGCAAGAACAACAAAGGCTAGGTGGGAAGCTGTTTTAAACAGATTTGGACTGTGAAGAAAATGTGAAATTAAAAGAAGGCTTGTGTAGACAGAGATTAAAGAATAAGTATCAAAATCAAGGTAGCATGTTGCTATGGAGAACTTTGAAAATAACAGAGAAGCTGGGATTTAAAGCAAAAAAATAAATTTAGTAGTATAGAGATTAAGGCATAAAGAGAAAGGAAGAGAATATGAACTAATGGCCTGAATAAAATAAAAAGGGATATTTCATTAAATATATTATTAATCCAGAGGAAAAGGTGTTAAAATGTGGATTGTAATCTCTGTTATTTTTATAACTTAGTTTTCTTGAACATGATCAAATTTTAATTCTATATCCATATGCACAATATAATTGGCATACAGTAGTGGTTATCTTTTAAGAACAGCTCCAAGAAGACATTTAGGGAAACAAAATATATTAACTGAGGAAACTCTGGATCCTCCATCTTTGGGGAAATTCAATATCCAGTTGGATACCTCTCTCAGCAATCTGTCAAAGGGGACCCCTCCTGAATGCTGGGGTTGGACTAGAGACCTTGAGGATTGGCGGCCAGTCTTGTTGATTTTGTGATTCTATCAACTGCAGAACACAGGATAAAAATATTGTTCAGATAGTCCCAATTGCTACGTTTCATATGTATCTTTTTAAAATAGGTTTAATGTAAACAATAGGTGAAAGCCATTCTAAGATTAAAACAAGTAATGAGGATCTGAACAGTTTGATATTTGAAAGATGCAGGTTCTCAAAATAAGACCACAATTACATGCATCACTTCTGAGAATTACTTCCGACAATACTGCACACCAGAAAAGGAAAAAAAACAAAAAAA
>QVAJ01000334.1:91381-113728 GCA_003546035.1 Mixornis gularis
TTTTTTTGATTTCTTTTTTTGTAATTTACTAAAATCATTTTGGAAAAATAAAACTTTGATTTTGATGCAAATTTGGGCCACCTTCATTTATAACACTAATATCTGGGCTATCTGAGACATTCTGGAAAAGGGGAAAGACACCTCTCTCTTCAAGAGACGAGAGCTGAGTCTATGCATGAAAAGACAGTTTTAAAGGAACTGTAAGATAAAGACATTGACATACTTACCACTGACCAAAGGAACTTCTTTCCAAAGGTAAGCAGAGAAACTACACAGATGAAGATGAGCAGACCACTCAGCAGCTACAGACTTCATAGAAAACAGCAACCAGAGTTTACAATAAGCCAGATTCAGAAATATAATCAAACCTGGCAGAAGTACAAGAACGTAGCAGATGAAGAAGTAAAAGGTTTTTTTCAAAATTTTTACCATAACAGATTTTTATTTTTGAGGGTACCAAAGAAGTGGGCACCACATGAGAAGAAAATCTAGGCAGCTCCACCTCAAAAGTGTTTTTTATGCCCTGTCCAGCAATGTGATGTCATTTCTTCCATTCCATCCCTCCCATTCTCAAGCACTACAGGAGAAACATGCCCTCAAGGAGGGCATTTTTTTCCAGGTAAATGAGGTGTCTTCATATTTTTTTCTTCACAAGCAAGAACTTAACAAAGCTCCCTGACCTAAAACACAATTCAAAACCATCTAAATCTATTCTAAAAATCAGTAAATTGTTATAGTTACAGTAATGACAAATGCAAATAAGACAATCTAGGAAAACCATAGGAGACAGCAGTCTGATTTCATACTGCATTCACTACATAAAGGAAGAGTTCATTATTTCTCCTTAAAGAGAACTTCAAAGGGAGGTTAGGTCACTGCCAGATAGAGAGCTCTACTCACTAAATATGACTTGACTGAAAAAAGGTTGAAAGAACTTGTTCTACTATGTATTGAAGAATGTTATTATACTTAATTCTCTTGTGACTGAAAAGTAGATGGTGCTTGTGAGTATGCTGCCTGCCAGCAGGTGAATTAGCATTTCTTAGTAATTTTATTGTGATACAAGTTGTGAAAGAACATCCTGTATACATCTAATAAATACTTAATTTTTTCTGCAAGACTTTGCTCATATGCCATGAATAAACATTTTCAATGATCAATATTCTTCCTGGAAACAAAAAAAAACCAAACCAACAACTATTTAAAAAGCTATAAACCTGCCCAGACAAATTTGAAATTGCTAAATTTTATAATATGAAAATCCCTGCACTGGACCCTAGGAGAGTCTAGTCAGCTACAGCAATTCACTACAGCCCTTCACAGCTATTCCACTCTTCTCTCCAACCATCTTTATTTTAACTTTAAAACATGCCTTACATTTTATTCCAAAAAGGTATTTAGTAAGTGCTGTCTCATCAATGTCTTTTAACTATTTATAACAGTAAATTTTATGAAAAATATTAAGCTGCCTTAAAGATAGGAACACAGTACATGGATTGACTTTTGGGTCACAGCTAAGCTGTCCCTGCTATGATGAAACACTTGGGGGTTTTTAACACTTGACAGAACTAATGGTCCATATTGTGCCATCTAGCTTTTAGGGGTACTTCCTGACTAATCTCATGCTGTGCCACTGTGTATTTTTTTATTTGATGGTTTCTTGTCCGACTTAATTTAACGGTTTCATTTGGTTGATTGCTTGGTTGGTTGGGATTTTTTTAAAAGTTTGAAATGCTAGCAGTATTGCAACTTTGTGAGTCATATATTAGGTAATTATTTTGTCACATAGGAATCCAATTGCTTCTCATTTTTCTTGAAGTAATTTTTAAAGTGTCATTTGCACCGATTAACGTTCCACCAACTAGAAGCTTCAGCTTACTTCAGTAATCCTCACATGACCTTGCTTTTCTATTTACATATAGTAGTCTATATATTTACTATATATAGTATAGAACAACTATATATACTACATATATATATGCCATAGTATTGTCATCTTGATCCAGCCTGCCAAGTAGGCCTGAAGCTAGGTCATTTAAAGTATACAGGAAATATGTTCATTGAATAAAGGGGGGTCTGTAGTAATTCACTTTATGTATTTATTCATTCTTAGAATTGCATTATTCTTGCAATTAAATATTTCTTACATTATCAGAGTGACAAAGCAATAATTTTGGATATATGTACTTTTCCTACTTTTGCATATTTTTGGCAAGAGAATGAAGAACTTAAGCCCCCCTGTCATTAAAATCTCCGTGGTAAATATATGGGGTTATTTTCTAAAAGCATGAATGGAAGGGAGGGGGGAGGGTAGTAAGGCTTTAGCACTAGTTAATACCGAGCAGAGGGAATATGAGCACAGAGAAGCAGTAGATGCCTTCTAAAACAGTCAGTGTAAGTTACTGGCCTGAATTTTCTCATAAACAGCCATATAATCTGTATTTATATGCCTACCACCCAAATGCAGTTCTTTCTGTTATGTACAACTGACCATTAATACAGTATATTGGTGGCAGATGTAAACATATAAGAAGTGGGAGACCAAAAGGGTTTTCTTTTCTAAATGAAGGATAATATACTCACAGCCTGGGCCTCTATCAGTCATGTGCATTACTTTCTTCACCTTCCTCCCTCAGGGTCTCCTGCACTGCCTGAGGAGTCTAGCCAGCTACTTTGGGATTCAGCACAAAAAGTGTTCAAACCAAGGCTTTCCAAATACTGAGTAAAAATTCACCAAAAGCCAGATTTCCAGGGTAGGCAAAGCAGTTTTGTACCAGCTACACTTGTAGCTATAGGTAGCAGAAATAATTTCCTTGTGCAAAATGCTCGCAGTGGTAGCAATAAAGTAACATTTTTATGGAAAGTAATGTGGGCTTTTACAGCAAACTGAGCAATTTACCAGCCAAAAACCAAAAGGCTTAATAATGCTATATTCTAAATGGCATTTGTAGCATCTGTGATTATTTTTATAAAGGTTCTAAAGTAATTTAGAACATAAAGATTAAAGATTCTTCCATCTGTGAGGAAGAAAAGATTGAAAAAAGAAATAGGAGCTATTTCTCCTGTATTTCAGTAGCAGCTGAAGCACTAAGATTCTAATTGTTAGCTTACAGTCCTCATACAGAGAACTTTCAAAGTACCTTTTATCTTCCTACAGTTTCATTAAGTTAATTCCACACATTGTCATGAGATTAGTTTATTCTTCAGCTGGAAATGGAACTTTTCTGAGAAGGGTCAAAAGCCACGAGATGTAATGTCAAAGAGAGAAATGATAAAGACTATTCTAAGATAACATTTGGTCAGAAATCTTGTCATCAATTTTGAATGACATTTCTACCAGGAACACTACAAATCACATTGACTCCTTCCTGAGTGTCGTATTGACTTATTTTGTTGCAGTCTGCTCAGGTTGGTGTGCATGGATGCATATTTGAATGACTCTTCATCTCAGCTGCAATATATTATTTAAAAATGTCAAGCCTATTTTGCTGTTCCTGGAAAAGAAATGATTCTCTCTGAGCTCCTAACATGTACACAGAATCTTCTCTCACTAATTTTCTTAAATTATGTATTTCATTGCTGTCTGCTGCAGATATAGGGTGACTGTAATTTTCTTTTAACCCACTATTTCCATATGCACATCTCCTTATTTAACTTTTTGGTAAGGATATATGGATATATACAGGTTATATTTAGCTGTGCATACATATATAGATATAGATATAGATATAGATATAGATATAGATATAGATATAGATATAGATATAGATACATGTAAATTTGAGAGATATATACACATGCACATACACACACACTGTTTGATGCTGGCATCCTTAACGTGCCTCTTTTAAAACCTAGAACTCCCTGGGGGTTTTTGTGTGGTTCAGGATCCTGAATGTATTTTCCAGCAAGTTGAACTGTAAGCTTCAAACTTTGGCAATTAGTTTTTCATGGTAACTAGTTCAGAATGAAATGCATTTTGTTCCTGATACCTTTAATTCATCCTGCTGTTCTATAGAAATCTGACATATCTCCCCACCTGTCAACATGTTACCTCTTTTTCCTGTCTGAAGAACTCTAGTTTATGTGCTAATTACTCATAGGTAAGCAGTTTTGTACTTTTTCATCATACACTGTTAGTAGATATTTTACTGCTTTGAACTTCTACAGACCTCTAGCCTTGCTGCCATGTGGATCTGCCAAAATTTGGCTATTCCTTTCATCTTTTATTGCTTAAAGTGTGCTGTCATTTCATTCACATATATATTCTTTGACAAGACCCAATGAAAAATGTTTCTTGAGTGTGACATTTTATTCCCACAGAGGACTTTAATGCAAAAAATACATTCAGTTTCACTGCAAAGTTCTTATCTTCTCTAAATATTTCTTTTATAGCCAGACAATTGGCTCTAAAGATTCTCCAGCACACTTCCTTGTGTTTGAGGATGGATTTAATATTACCTTTATTTTGTTAGTTAATTTTTAAACTTTTTTTAAATCTGAAAGATATTATGACCCTTTTTATAATTTTTTTTTTTTTTTTAGTAAATACCTTCATTCTTTTGAAGGATGTCTTCTTGCTTCAAATGAGCACTCTTGACCGTGCTGGGAGGCCATGTTATCTTCATTTTTTCTCTTCTCAAACCTTTATTATAAGGCAATATTTATTAGACCAATACCTTTTCTAGGGGTTACTATGAAGTGTTTTTAAATATTCCAGAAGTTTTCGTAAAGATTTTGACATATTACCTTTTTTTAACCACCTTCCTGCTATTTTGTTAATTTTCCTTGTTGTTTTGTTTGGCTGTTTTTGGTTTTGATGTGTTTTTTTTTTGTTTGCTTGTTTGTTTTGTTGTGTTTTGGTCACTTTTTTTATTATCAGAACTATGGTGCCTTTAAACTATCCATCAGTTAGTATTGCCATCCTAATCAGCAGATCAGTAATCAGTATGAAAGGTAAATACTCATCTTTTCTCACAGTTCCTTTACTCTCCAGGAATTGTCTGTTGTTCACTGATGTAAGTAACAGCTTCTTTGGATGTGATCTAGAGATCCAGACACAGCAGATTATTCAGAAAAAACAGAGCAATCTATTCTGAAGATTCTTGTATTTTTTAATTCAGTATAGGAATAGCACAACAATTACCTTCCTTCCATTATTTTTTAGTGTGTCTAATATGTTTTGTTCAGGACCAAACAATTAGTTTTTCTGTACATGATTTTAAGATGATGCAGTACATCCGTAGAACCATCGGTACTATTGATTTGGTTTCCATGTAAATGTAATAGACCTTTCCTTTTTTCTTCCATTTCTCATCAGTTTCTATTGTTTACACTATCCATTATCTGGGGACAAAACAAAACTAAATTAAAAACACAAAGAAAAACAAACAAACAAAGCCACCCCACCCCCCTCCCCCCCTTTTATTTTTACCTGTAATGGAAGCATCATCCCAAACTGGGTCACATTCTTCAAAGATGGCCATCCTGTGCTTCTGCCTTTGTAAACGGACCACTGTTCAAATTCAGTGCTTGGAAAACATGTGCAAGCAGATTCTTTACACTGCTTCAGCTGAAAGTTTTGTGTCCTGTTTCAAAATGCAGAGAGGAGGAAATGAAATTATGGAATTATGCTGGAAACACAAGGTTGAAGTGTAATTTCAGAAAACAAGAATTTCTAAAGTATATTAAATGCTTTAGGAAAGAAAATATTACAAAAGAAAGAATTGATCAGGCCAGTAGAGAGCTGGAAGCTCAAATCCAGCCGAAAGGAATTGCAGGACAGGACAGAAATACAGAAGGCAATGGAAGACCTTGTGTGGAGTAAAGGAGAAATTAGGTTATCATCCAAATATTTTCTACTGCTGCTATTCTTTCCTTTAGTCTGGTAAATTTCCTTGGCCACAGAGACTTTGAGGTGTTTTTCTGTCTCCAGATCTGCCAGAGATCTGTGATGTTACCTGACAAGGGAGAATGCTCTATGCAAGTTATAGGTTATAAAAATTAAATTTCTAAACTTCTCCTGTCCTATCTGTTTGAAAAACTTCACACTAAAGAATCTAGCTTAGAGGTCTATGAAGTCATATCTCCCTTAGAGTTCAGCAGGAGAGTTCATTTACCATCTACCCACCTCCAGAAGTATACCACCTAATGAATTTTGCATTTCCTAATATACTGTCTTGAGTCTTTCCTATTTATTAACCCACTTGTAGTCCTGTGCTTTAAAATTGAAAGCATGGAAAAGCTTTTCTAATGTGCCAAATTTCTCATAATCTTATAAATAAAGGCACATGGTAGTAGCAGAAAAGATTCTTTACCTGCCACTGTTTCTAAACTGTCAAATATGACACAATTGAAGCAGCATACTTTGCATATTAGTACAAGATTTTTAGAAATTCTGAAGCCTTAAATGCATTATTTTGTAACAAAAGTCCTTGAAAAATACTCTTTTGGTCTAAGCACACACGTCCAATAAAGGATTTTTTAAAAATGTTTGAAATAAATAAATAAATAAATAAATAGGAGCTATCACATTTTGTTTTCTTGCATACTTCTGCTTGGAAGCATTCTGTGAAGACATAAAGAATGGGGTAAATCTGACTCTACATTAGCAGTCTTATTCTCATGATCATGTCATCTACTAATTCTCAGGAAAATGCAGTTTCACTTTTTTATATTGCAATTTAAAACTTGGATGACTTAATTCGCAGTTGACTTTCTGAGTCACACTCAGGTATGTATTTTTCAGTGGACTCAGAAAGCAACACTCACTAATTTCTCTGTCTTCAACTCTCTTCCTCTTGATAAGTTTTCCTTCTGTTACCTTGTACAGGGTGTATGCCTGGAGCCAAAGTAACTCACTGTCAAAAAATTCCTGCTGCAAGGTTATTTTTTATTTATATTTTAAAATAACTTCTATATGTAACAAGGATGCTGAGGGTAAAATGATTTTCAGACAAAAGATTTGAGATTCATAAATGTATTTTAAGAATGAAAGGGACCCAACTAAGCACCAAATTTGATTTCCTTCATGACATAAAACAGTAATTTCCATAGCAGATCCAAAACTCTCATTGAAACTGAAATCTAATTATAGAAAACTCTCCTCTCAAGCTATCGTTTTGAAAAGACTGGCTTCCCTGGATCCATTTCTGAATCAGGAGTATAAAAATTTTGATTTTTTAACTCGTGTCATGAATATACTTATCAAAATTGCTTAGCATATAGATGAAATGAAATAAATATTTTAATGGCATTCTGGATGTTTTCATGCATGCAGTCTCCACAAATTTTAAGCCAAAATTGTTTCATCTAACCTTTCCTGAATTATTAGCTTTGGTTGTTTTTTAAATTTATTTGCATGAAACTAGTCAACAACTTGAATGAAATTTGCAATTAATTTCAAGTAATTTGGTGCTTTTGGTACTTTATCACCAGTGTGTGAATTAAATTCTGAATAAATGTAACTACTCACTGGATTTTTTTTTTACTATTTAGACTTTAAATATTAGTATCACAGTTTTAAAACTTCAGACATGAATTAAAATATTTGACATCTGAAGAGCTGTCTGATGCTCAGAGGGAAACAGAACATTGGTCTCATGAATCACTGTACAGTTGGTTATTATCTGTGTCCTCTCTTACAAATAGTGAAACTAAGTTGAACTTCTTTGATAAACAGAAAAATTGAAGTCCTGTCCCACATGATATTTCAAGACATTAAAATGTATACACATATTTTATTTTCATTGATTTTTTTTTAATTCCCCTAACTCCAGATGTTATTCTTCATAAATTCCTCCAAATGCTTAGTAAACGGTAAAGGCTGGAAATTTTCTCTTGTTAAAAATGTTCAGTATAAGTTGCCATATCTCAGTTGAACAGATATTTCATTGTTAGAGGCTTTCATCATGCAACCACTGAAAAATAAGAAAAGTTTTTCAGAGAGGAAAAAACACTACCATGGAAAAACAATTCTTTATTAAAAAAACGGAATGGCTGAAATTTTTCAAATGCTATAGACAAAAATGAATTGGCACGGAGATTCAGCTGCATCTATCCACTGGACTTGAGAGGCAAAATAAAACCTGTTAATTTAATCCATCTGCTCCTGTGAACAAATCCAGTGTCAGAAGCACTGATCGTACAGCAATGCATATTTTCAGAGTTTCTGTTTTAAATATTTTTCTACTAATAATATTTTTCAAAGCTGTACTTTCAAGAGACAAATATAAGTGGTCTTCTTTATTTTTTTAAAATTATTTTTAATTATTTTGGGAGAAGACCTGCAAAATTTACACAATAAGTCCATAGTATCTGCATCATWTTTTTCATGTAAGTTTGATTTTCTAAATTGCATATTTTTAAAAAGCAGAACAAATGTTCTTGCTTGATATAACACAATATAGGTTTAGTATTAAGGCATACAAAACATTGACTATTTTGACAATGCAGAATTTAACTAACAAAATATGTTTATTCATTTAAACTTCTCCATTATTTTTAAGCCACAACATATTTTATATTAAGGAGTTTGCATACAGAATTGTTCAGGAATAATACTAGAGAACAGAGGCAAGAATTCAAGTTTTATTCCAGTTTTGGACCAAAATATATTCCCAATTCATCCAGAGGTAAAGGTATGTTTATTCATTTTATGCTAAAATAAAACATATCTTTTTACCAATCTCTCTTTGTATTATTTCTAAGAGAGATAATTATAACTGATGTTTACAGTCAGAAAGTTACATGTACTCTGTGCTTCTTGTCTGCCCAGAGGTGATTTGAAGTCTGCCCAGAGGTGATTTGAAGCAATTGTAGTAAGCTATAAGTAAACAATCAAAAAAATTGTAGTAAGCTATAAATAGTATTCTAGGTCAAAAGGTAATAAAATATTATCAAGTTATAATTTTAACAAAAAATTATTTTACTCCAAATTTTCCTGCTCAGATTTAAGAAAATTAAAAACCAAACAAGTAAAAAACCCCTCAAATCCAAACCAAGAAAAACCCATAAAAAAAACAACCAACCAATCACACCCAACCAAAAAGCAGAGACAGCAAATGCAAAACCATCTGTCATATTTTTTGAAATTTAAAAGTAACATAAAGCCATGGGGAAGTGGAGACTACAAGCATCCTGAATTACAGATACTTCTCTTATTATATAAAAATATTTCATTTAAAAAAAACAAGTAAAAACATCATTGAGGTGGCAGACCAAAGTACTCAGAAGTAAGAAAGCTTCAAGGTTAACTTTTGTCACTATGACCTCAGCCTCATAACCTCTTGGTTTATTTGAAAATGATTTAAAATTGAATGAGCTGTTTACATTGAAGATATCTTTAAATACACAATTTTAATCATGTCATCTTGCGCACAAGAATGAATCCTTAGCCACTCTACTTCTGAACACAGCTACTTTATAATACGTATTATATGATACATCTTCTCCTATACTAAATGCAATCTCTTTTTTTGTTTGGGAGAGTACTTCAGAACTTTGTATAAGCTTCAATATGCTGTGGGGTTTTTAATTAGAAAGAAGAATCTGAAATTTGAAATTTTTTTCCTGATAAACACTATAAGAATGGCATAGCATATTTTTCAACTATTCAAGCTATAAAATACTCTTTAGAAGAATAACTAAAACATTTTCAGAGAAAGTACTTATAAATATAGTTATTTAAGCCTGATTTTCTTGGATTTGTTACACAATCCACCCCTGTAGTTTTATTTTCCTGGATGTCTGAATGGATGTTGATTTGGATTTTTGGAGAAGAAATAACTTTTTGATCTTTTATTTATCTGGCAAATTTTATTAAGAGACAATTGTTCTAGAGAAGTGATTTGATGACATTTGATTATATTTTTTCATCTATGTAATTCATTTGGTTCCAGGAAAAAAATTACCAGGGAAAGTTTAAGAGTACAGGTAACTTGTATTGTATTGATCTGTATGCCTCTGAGTATATGCATGCTTATATTTTAAAGTCTGAAATTTAAATTCTATGACAATGCCATTTTGTAGAGTGGAGAAGTTAATTTCACAGAATATTATGTTTCTGCAGTGCAGGAGAACCTTTGTGTAAAGGTTCTTTTGTTGCTAAGAAAGCCATTAAGCAGCAGCAACTATTTAAGATAAATTTGCTTAACACTGTCATTTCACCCAGCACTTCCACAAATGCTGCCATATAATTAACTCAACTCTGACAATTTCTTTAGTCTGCCTACTAAAGGTAATGTGTTACTGAGTCTCAGGGTGCATAGATATCAGTGGCTGACTTTTCATGTACTTTCATGTTTATAATTCTTTCCCTATTGTCTCTTACTTTTGATTGCTTAAAGGTCAGGTACCAGAGTAGTTTTAGAATATTAATCTGTGTAGATTTTAACCCATGAGAAGTGAGTTCTTGTTTCTATTAATTTTACAATACTTTTAAAACATAAAACTAGTATTTAGGTATTTTGCAGAAAATGCAATCTCTCTCACTCACTATATTTTTTCTGTGTATTTTTTGGCTACAGCTTCCTAAAGCTTGTCAAATTAAAGAAATCATGTTGATTTTTCTAAAAAGGCAAAAAATATCATTAGAATTAGGTTTTAAGTACAGTCTATACTTTTTTTTTNTTTTTGGTCTAAGGGTTTTTCTGGTTTTCCAAAGATAATTCTGGTTTTACTGGGTTTTTGCGGTGTGATTCCTCAAGTTAAGAAACATATTGCTTTTCAGTGCTGTGGGAGATGCCCACATGTCACTGCCATGTAGTGCAGTCCTTCCTTGTGCTGCCATACAATATTTGGGACATATAACCTCTGTCTCCTTAAGCATTCCTCAGTTTTATGACAACTTCTTGTTGCTGCTAGCTTTAGGATAGAAACTGAGTGATTTTCAACCTTTGTTAACTCCCCACTCACAGGTAGATGGTGGAAACCTGCAATGTTCACCTCTAACTGAGTGTGCACAACAATTATGGGAACAAATGTTAATGTAATGAGAAGTTAATCAGGAACAAGAACCTGAAGAAAGGAAGTCAACACAAGCTGATTACCAAAGTACCGTCCTCAGATCATGGAAGATACAGAAAAAAAGTGAAGGAAGTTACTCTGTGAGTATTTTCCATGTTATACTGAAGAATGGCATTAAGGCTAGGCTATGTAAGTATGCTGATTTCTTCACTTGCATTATATGAATTAATATTTAAAAGGAAACTGCACAGTTGCTGAAACTAAAGTTCATAAGCAGCCTTCGAGTCATCATTTAATGAATTGTTTGATTCTATCAGCTTTTAGATTTTATGTGATAACAACCCAGGTTTTAAAAGGAGAACAATGCAAGGAACAATGTTAGTAAAAAACCCAAACAAATGCCCCCCCCCCCCCGCCCCGTATTTTCCAAATCAATTATTCAAAGATTGTGTTTTAACTGTTGTCTAACTATTTCTCCAACAAAGCAGGCAATCAAACAGCAGCATGTAGTAAATTAAGACTGATATCATGCTGAGAAAGAATATAGAGTATATTTAATAAAATTGTATATACAACATGTATATTATTGTTATTGAAAAATATTAGCAGAACAATACAACGGATAAGAAAAACTTTTATGGAAGAGTCAACCCACATAAAAATGGCTAACAGAGAAAGCTTTTTAAAACCATTTTTCTGGGGCAGTGGTGAAAGATAAGTTTGGACATCAAAAGAAGGGATAGGGATAAAAAAAGAGACATTCTTTGGCAAGATGAGATGAAAGATATTGACCAAGAAAGACGAAAGTAGTGGTACTCTAAAAGCCTGAGCACTTCAGCACAGTGTCTTTCAACCAAAGCAGAACTAGAGCATGACAAACCAACTTCTGAGGCCTGCTCCAAGGATTGCAACAAGGGACTTTGTGTAGACAAAGGGTCTGAACCATTCGCCACTGCACTATGCTTCAGCAGGCTCAGCCATATAACCTAGACATTCCTGGAGTATTCCTTGTGTGCTTGAGCAAGGACATCAATTCACAGTCTCTCTGTCTTGGGTGACATTGAATTAACTTTGGCAATGACACCAGCAAGCACCATGTGAGCAACTGAAATGTAATGGTTAACAGCTTAAACATTGTTATGAAGGTCTTTTTCCCATTATGGCAAAATGTATAAAGAAGCTGCAACCACCAAAGCTCACCCCTTCCTGAATTTGCCTCCTGAGGGGAACTTTGAACTTCGAGCTAAGCCACCTAAGGGAATTTGAGATAGATAAAGGTGACACTATTGTCCAATTACTCAGGTCTAAGGAGTAGTGAACAAGCCTGAGGGAGAAGAATATATCCATACGAAAGACAAACCCAGCATCTGTGCTGAAAATTAGCTCTGACTGAGTCCAGAGTGTAAACACAGGCCCACAGGCTCATAAAATTCACAGACCAGAGAGCTAAAATGGTAAGCTGTTTCTCACCATACCGTATTGGCAAATGTATTACTGTGAAATTTTATTTTAGTAATTGTGGCCAGGCTTTGCTTCAGCCTTAAGCCAGTAAGTTGGAAAAACCCTCTTCAAAACAAAAAAATAAGAGCCTGAGGATTTCTCTCTTATTTAGATTTAATAACAAATTAAGAACAACTTATAATTGAAGTATGTAAAAAAATACAAAAAGTTGAATTGGAAAGGATGTGTTATACACCTTGAACCTAAATTGGCTGGTGATGTTAGGAAGCTGCTCGTTCATTGTAATGGAGATAAGATTAGATTTGTGAGGATGAAGGGGTTTGAGGTGCTTTTCATATTTTTTGCTGCTTTTTTCTTCCAAGTGGACACTGTTGACTAAACTGTATTCAAAATTCCTTTCCTGTCTTATTATAATCATTACTGGAAATGGCCTTTTTCATTCACAAACTAGTCAACCAATCAAAAAATAAATAAAAAAGTGAAAAAAAATCTAAAGTCGAACATTGTTATTGATTCTGTCCCAGAATTCATAGACCATGTCCAGTGAAATGCAGGAGCTCCAGCTCTAGTTCCAGCTCTGCTCTAGTCATCTGTCCTGGACTCCCTGAATACGTATCTGTAGAAAGTTCTAAATAGTGGAAAAGCTAAGAACAAGCATCTGTTCCAAATTTTATTGCCAGATCACAATTACAAAAGTAATCTAGAATGTTTCTTTCAATAATCAACTCTCAATTTTGAAGCTGTTACTTGAAATGTAAAAGGAAGGATCAATTGTCAAAGTGCCATTGGTCTATGACTGTCAGGAGTCACTGTCCTTTAAATGACAAAACAGAGTTGGAGTTTTAGAGAGCAAAAGCCTTATAAGGGTTGTATTTTGATTGATGAGTTACATTATGACTGTTATTATGGCAGAGACCTGGAAAACTATAATAATTAGCCTGTCAGCCCAATTGTTACTCTTCATTAAAAATGAATGTGAGGGAGCAATTAATCTCACATCTTTAGCATCATTACGCCGTTCTGTTACTGCTGTTGTGTGCAGTTCAATATGTCAGTTAATATTCTGAACAATACTATTTTGTAATTTAAGTCTTAACTTTCCTTATTTTGATGTTGTGCTCAAACAGCAATACTAAAGTTTGAACATCCTAGAAAAATAAAATTGTTGAAATGGAGTCACAGTTGAAAATTCCACCTCAAAGTGTAAAATTTGAAATGGAGGTCATTATTATCCCTCAAATCAGGCCTTGCATAACTTATTGCTTCTCTGCAAGGGCTAAAAAGCTAGAAGATTATTGGTAATGTAGAAAGAGCCTAGGCTTACACAAGTGAAGGAGCAACAGGGCTACTGCATGTCTTTCTCTGCCTTCCTTATGTTTAGCTTCGTGATCAAGCCAAGCAGCAATGGAAGAAGTTTTACAAATCCAGACAATTTAAACCTGAATTTGAATACATAAAGTCTTGTCAAGTTGTGTTCATGAGACACTGAGGCTCATGGTCTTGTGTGGATGAAGCAAAGTAGTAAGCAGGACTAGAATCCTGATCTTCCTGAGACCTATCATCTGCCTCTTCAAAGTCCTACTTCGAGGTATCCCAAGGGACAGGACTCCAGAAGAGGAGGCAGAACAAGAGCACTGGGCAATACTCAAGCATCCTTTCCTCCAAACTGAAGACCAGGGAATCCCCATGGCTAAAAAAATGGGCAAAGGAGTCTGCAAATCTTTATGGACAGTCAGGGAGCTTCTAGGAAATCCCATCTGTATGAAAGATATTTATGGGATGTGAAAGGTGGACAGGACACATGGAAGGACTACAGGAATATAACCACAGTATGCAGAGATGTGACAAAGGCCAAGGCACACTTGGAATTGGGTCTTACAAGGACATCAAGGACAGCAAGAAGGGCTTTTACATCAGCACATCAGCAGCAAAAGGAATACCAGGGAAAAGATGGAGCTACTGCTGAATTAGATGTGTGTTCTGGTAATGGAAGGCACAGAGATGCTACTAAATAAATATTTAGTACTCCTCTTTGTACTGTGTACACACTGACAAAGGCACTTTTCAGAAGTATATCACTGGGGAGTCACTAACACCAAAATAAATTCCAAATTGCAAAGACTATAAAACCTTAAATAAATAATTTTTTGAACCTGTCAAAAATAAATTGAGTTCAACTGGCCTATAAGATATGTTAAACTTTGATATTCATTCTACTCAGAAGTGCATTCTGATTTTAGCTCTTCAGGAACAGAAGAAATCAATTCACCTTTTCTGTCAGCTAAAGAAATATCTGTAAAGAAACTAACAGGAATTTTTTCCAGTGCTCAACAAGAGATACTTGCCATGTGGGTAATAACTGAATTATCTGAAGAGCTGTTGAAGAACAGAGAAGATTTTGCTATGACTGTATACATTACTCTTTTGTTCCTGTGTCTACTTACAAAGGGAACTGATTAAAACAGATCCAAACTTCCTTGGCAGAATTGTGAAACACTTCAAGTTCTTTGTCATCCAGATGAGATACCAGATAGACTTAAACTATCAAATTCAAGACTTTTCAAGACTGTGTCTGTTTCACATACATTTATATACATACATACATACATACATACATACACATATATATAGGAAAACTTGTTTCAGATGTGTATGCATTTTTTCATAAAAAATAAACTCATCTATGCAGTACCAATACAAGTATTTTTTCATCCCAAAGTTTTCAAATATTATATTTTTATTAACAGATACAGATGCTCTGAGTTAGATCTCTTGAATAAAGAATTTGAAGTTTTCTGCCAAAAAGAGATGCAGAACAAAATTAATTTTCCAATTAAGGTCAGGTGGAAGGGCATTTATCAATTAATGTAGATGATTAAATTCAATAAGGTAGCCTTTTTTTAGGAATTGTAGACTGCAAATGGAGCATGAGAGCAGCAGATTTAAATTGCCTGATGGGCTTACCTTCGTAGAGCACTTTTGGCTCACTGGAATATGGAATAGATCTCTGAGAGGGTTTTCATTTGGTAAGATCAATGACAGTGAAGAAAATATTAACAATATATGAAGCAAAATTCCCAACACCATAAGAGATTATATACTAAATCAGCCTTGGTGGCCAACACTTCCACCAGTAGTATATTGAAAACATTGTTTCATGTTTATTATAAAAAGGAAGGTAATGACCTGGCAGAGAAGAGAAGTCAAATTTGTAAAACTGGCAACATATTCAGCATGATTTTTATCTGTGAATTAGTGGAATCACACCACAGTATTTGGAGATACAGGACAGGTACATACCAGTACCAAAGGAGATGTGGTTCCATGACAATGCAGATAATGACAGGTAGCACAGAAAAAATATTTCCTTTCTGCATGTAGGACCTGAGAGTCCATAAGGTAACACATGACACTATATAATTCATAATGCCTAGATCATGACTGCTGAATCTAAAACTAACAAAGAGAATCTGTGCTCTTGATATAATTGCCAGAGCCAGAAAAAATATTAATGCAGACAAAAGAAATAACAATAAACTGAAAATAATATTCTTATTTTTTTCTTTCTTTAATGATGCAGTCACTAGCTCCATGAAGCTGGGTTTGAAATGACTTTTTATCTGGGTAAAAATCGAATATTTTTCTGGTATCAGATAACTGATTTTGAAAACAAAGTAATCATAATGGGAAGACTAAAATACTTTTTGCTTAGATAAAAATAGAATGTAAATTGCAAATCTCCACCTCGTACTTAATGACTATGAAAGATTATACATTTTGTGCAGCTTATTTAGGATCAAAGTAGTAGGAGGCTGATTTTTCAGAAAGGAATCACAGCTTATTTTCTTTGACAAGTATTTTTAGCTTGGATAACATACATATTTATTGAATATACATTGTTTGTCTGTGAATCAGGAATAAATTAAAAACAGACTTCATAAAATATACTCATTTTGAAGTAATTTTTTCAATAGTAAGCAAACAATTGCTGTTAAGGATGCAGTTTTTACAAGGAGACAGTAAAGATTATGCAAAACTGTATTTTCTTTATGACACAGGTCTTGCAGTTTTGCCCTTTCCTTCTTTAAGTCATAGCCACATAAAGTCAAATAATTAAAATTAATCCTTCCTGAGCACATAAATCCAGTGTTCAATTTATTGTTTTGGAAATAATTTGCAAAGCAGCTGAAATTTGAATGAGTTTTATATTATGTCTTTGTACCTGAAGAAATTTAGAGTGTTTATATTGTTTCAGGGGGTTCAGACTTTTTCTAACTTGTCTTCCACCAGTGTCCTGGGGCCAGAAGATATTTTAAGGCCATAAACTGATTCCCTTATTTCTAAGAACCAGTAAAGCTAAAAATTATTGATATATTAATTTTTTATTCCTAAATTTTACAGACTTGTTGGAGAGGTTGTGAGGACTTTGGGTGAAGAAATATGTAATTATTTCTTTTGTCTTAATTCACCTTTCATCCACCTTCTGTCTTTTGAAAGAAGTGTGCAAAATGACAATGAATTCCAGATGAAAGGCTTGGCAGCCAGTGAAATTGATTTGCATGCATTGTCAAATGAGTATGAAAAATCCAAGCTGAAAATGAAAGTGGTGATAGCTCAGCAACAAGTTAACTGAAAGTTAAATCCTTCATAATGCTATAGTGATGCAGACAGATGAGTTAACAACAGACACCACTTTGCTGTCACATTTATTTCTAATTCCCAGCACAGTAAGAAATGCAGTATTGAGTTTAGACGTGTATAGGAGCTATATTCTTAAATCCTTACTTCTAAGTAATGCTCAGAGTACTACTTCGTAATTTAACCATACTCCTATTTCTTGAACATTTTGTCTGTTTTCTTATTAAACTACTGAGATAAACATGACAATAAAATTATTCTAAATATTTGCATGCTTTTTAAATCTGAGAAAAAAATGAATAAGTTTTGGTTTCTCTATAATAATAAATACCACAATGCCATTTGTGGAATATCAGAGACAGGATTACAGTGTCAATCTTATTAGAACATCACCATTCAAGGTTTGAATTGTACAGTTATGGAATTTGTCATTTTAATATCAAATACACAGCCTGAGTCAACAGTGCATGGCAATGGAGATTTTAAAATAAAGCAGGAATTAAGAATGCACTTACATCCAATGTATAAACCGGTCTTTATACCTACATGTACTGCATCATTTAAAAGTGAGCCAATTTGGGTAATTCTGGGAGTATTTCTCTCAATTTAGCAATTCATATATAGGTTCATATTAATTCTGAGACAGTCTCTTGATGCAGAATAATGCTGAAAGTGCCATTGCTGAAGTCAACCTTTTAAAGTAAAATAAAATCATATTTTTAAGTAAAGTAAAATAAAAGTAAAACAAAATCATATTTGCCCCTCAAAAAATCTGAAGAACTCTAACAGACTGATTTTTTTGTTTGCATACTTTCAGCTGGTTTTGATTTTGGTTTTGGTTTTGGTTTGTTTGTTTGCTTGTTCATTTGGTCGGGGTTTTTCAAAATATTATCATACTAGGTAATCATAACCTGTTTCTGACACTTTTGCAAGATACTTTTACAGAGTCATTAAGCACAGCTTTTCAATGTTTTATTTTCTTCAGTTACAAATAGGGTTTTGCATGTCCTTTGAAGCAGTTGTTCTGAAAAGATAGAGAAGAGTAGAAATAAACTTGTAAATGGGGAAATAGACTTTAGACATAATAGGTGAAGGGGCATGGGCAGAGCAATAAGAACAATAATGAGAATAAAATGAGGAAAATAGAAATTAAAGAGACACAAAGACAAAGAATATTAATTAGGCTGTAGTAAAAGTCCTTTACTTCTGCATAGAATAAAATATTAATTTTGAATGTTTTGGGGTTTTTTAAAGGCATAAAAAGCCTCAAACCACATAAACACAGTGCTATTTTAAATAGCTAGTGAGAGATTATTGAGGTGTACAGCCTAATCCAGCATCTCTTCTGCACAGGATGCTTCAGATCATAATAAAATGTATTTACTAATAAGATGTATCTATGAAGGAGATCCATTAAAATGAATCCAAAGAATTATTTGAAAAATCTAATAATAATCTAATAAACTAGAAAATGGTTTAGCATTTTATATTCATAGCAATGTTTTTTTAAAAGCTCATGAGATACTTAAAGCCTTGCTTAAATATTGTGTTCTCTTCTCTTCAAAATGAAACAGCCATTTTCATGCAGAAAGAAAACTACTAAAGAATCTACTTTTGTTCTGTAATTAAGACTTGCCTGCACAGCTATGGATAAGGGAGAAGAGGAAAATTATTTCAATATTATTAAACTGCTTTTTAAAAATTACTTCTTGATAAATGCAGACAGAATTAAACGTGGTTTAAAACTGTCATATGTGATGTCAACAATATTTGTGTATTTTTGTTCCAGCTTTTACTCCAAAAGATTGTCTCAAATCTAAGCTCTTGTATCTCTCTCTAATTTAACAGCCTTAGGAATCAGAATTTTAGATTAGGATGCCAGAGTATTTCTTCCCTCCTGTTATCCCAATTGTAAAAGAAAGCTAAATAGAAAATAGTTAGTGCTCACCCTTTCAGTACCTAAATGTCTACTTTAGACTGCTGGATTCATATGCTGGTTAGTCACTTTCACCTGTCATGGATTTCCCTCTCTAAATAACTTATAAGCATGTAACACCTAGCACAATTATTTTTAGGGTCTGTTTGTTTGATAGTTTTTTGTTTGTTTGTTTGTTTTTTAAGTAAAAAGGATATAAAGAAAATTACAAAACATATGTGTATCATTCTTTTGTGAATTAAAAGGATAATTTTTCACCTGTATAGTGAAAAAAACATTAATAGCTTAAATGTAACCTGAATACACTACTTGAAAGTCAGACATTTGGGAGTTATTTAAGCCCTGAGTATGATTCCAGCCTCCTGGGGAGGGGAGGTGGGTTCTCAAAAGGGCAGAATTGGCATTCCAATAGCACATTGAACCATGGTATAATGGATGGTGGTCACAACACTGAATCTAAAGGTCCATTATATAAAGATATTTCCTTATGAACATACTTTATGAGTGCCATAATCCTTGTATGCTGAAAATGTACTTGAATCATTAAAAGTCACTTTCGTCTTTTGATTTGTCTTGCTAAAGTGTAATACCTTGTTCTCAGTAGTCATGTGCTAAGTGTTAAAGTTTGTGAAAAATGAACTTCTGACAAGTTCATTTGCTAGCAATCTGCATCTTTGCAGTAGGATGCTGCCTTTAACGTCAATCTACATATTACTTGATTTCTGTGTACTTGTCAAGACATTTAGGCAAGATTCCTCTTGGTGAAGTGCTAAATAGGCTTATCAAAGACAAAACGAGACCTAATAAATTCTAATTTAGATTCTTTGTATCATCGCTGCATCATGGAAGAGATCTATCACTTATGAAATGGAGGGACTTCAGTTATTTGGAAACTTTCTTTATAGGTATAGATGGGCCAGTTTATTCAGTATTGAGCTCATGGTTGCAACTATAATGTAGTGATATTGATAAGAGAAGTCTGACGAACTCTCTGCCTTTTTTGTCATAACCCTGTTATGGGGGCAGGCACATATTGATGGACTGGAGTGTCAAAGAGGGGAAGATCTGATCCAGGAACCTGGGAGGGCAGTAATGTGAGTACAGAAAAGTTGGGGTTTTAACACTTCTTACTGCAACGTGCCAGAATTCTTGGCTAGTGGGATATAAAAAAGTCTTTCCTTGGTTATCGTCAGGGTGAGATATATTCCCTGTGTTCATAATTAAAGTAGATAAAAGTTTCCCTTTGAGGCTGACCAAAACCCTAATTTAGCCCTGAGTGGGGAAGGAGAAATATACTGAACATGTATAAACTTAAACTTCATCTCTGAGATCTAAACACTATGTGCAGAAAACAATTAAAACAAGAAGATAAGCAGCAGACTCTAAGTTCCCTAAAACTGAGAAACTGCCATTTAACTATTTTTCTTTTTCTTATTTTCTTATTTTCCTTAGTATTTTCTACTTTGTTTGAAAACAAGTTCACTTGAAAGCTGGCTGATCCAACTTCTCTGACAATTTGCTATTCAAGGCTGTGTCCAACGTTATGGAACTTTTCATCTATGCAGCTCTGTTTTATTGTGAAGAGCTTATGCTCCTGATTTGAATACAGAATACAGCACTAGCAAAAAATAATAATTCTGAGCAACTTGAAAAAGAAAAGCAACAATGTGAAGGAACCAAATTTAAAAATTAAAGTTGTGTTAGTTTCATAACATGCCATAAACATGGTAGGTATGTACTAGAACCCTCAGGAAGGAAAGAATTTTTTTTTTACTCTGAGAGTTTTTTACCCTGAGATTTTTTTATACCCTTAAAATATCTGTGTAAAAAGTAATATGTACCTAAAATACAGTCAGAAAATATCACAGTACACAATGAAAGACTAGCAAAAGCTTGTTTGCTTGTTGGCATAAAATTTATATATTTGCAATGAGTTTCCCTGTAATGCAAAATTTTGGAAAACTTGTGTGCTATTTTCTTTTTTAATATATATATCGAGTTAAAAACAATTAAAGAGTTGTTATATGGTTCATTATTTGCCTTTGCAGTCTGGCTCCCTGAAACCTGGAGCACAGTGCAACCTCCTACTGAGAAGTATCAAACAGCAGAATAGACCTTTATATTTGATGTCAGCAAGGGGGAAACTGAAATGCAATGAAAGGTCTCTTGAGGCCGCCATTAAGTTAGTTCATATTCACTTTAACACAACTTCTTTTAATAAGTGCTTCTTTCTTAATGATGTTAATGATATTTAATCTGTGATATCATTCAAGGAGGAAGGATTTAATCTCATTCTCAACATTTCTTAGATCAGCTGGCTTCTCAGATGGATGTAGGCAATTACTAAATGGCCATTTAGGACTGTATGCGAAGATGTCTGATGTGTGCTTTTGTTCTATGGAAATTGCATTCCCATTACATTTTTGTGTTTCTTCTTTTGCTATCTTGACCATGGAATCTGGCAGCAGAAATGACCTGTCCTTCAGTAATAGTGATCTGCATTTAACTGGAAGTGCCAAAACTCCCCAAAAATATACTTGTTTATTTTTTGAAATCTTGGACTGATTTTATCCTGAAACATCCAAACCACTAGATTTTGGTTTACTGGAACTCTGCTAATATTTTTAGATCAGGTAAACTAATAATTTTCATTTTTCTTCATGCATGGGTATCTGCTTTGCAAAACACATTTGATATGTCTTGCAGTAACGTCACTATCTTTACTGTGTGGTTTTGCACCTAGATACTGACAATACGATTAACTTCTGTGCATCTCTGACAGGTACAGAGGTCTGTCCTGTGCAGTGATAGTATTCTGAGAAAATATGATCATATAGCTCTCATTTTGCTTAGCAGTCATTGTTTCACAACCATTTCTGAAATCTGTTGCTAAATCCTTGCACTATGAAAATGGCACTTTGGATTTGGGTATTCTATGGACTTCATCATATTGGTACAACGGAAAACAAAGGGGAAAGGACTGGATTTTATTTAGCGTAACTTGATAGATTTAGGATAGGGAACAAGGGGTCATTTTACGTGTGCAGAAAAAGCTACTGCTGCAGAAAATATGTTTCTTAAACTTACAGTTCTATTTTGCCTATTTCAGTACTGCTTTTGCTCTACACCTGACATTTAATAACTAGAAGTATGAATAAAAAAATTCATATGTTCACCTGTTTTTAAATCAGAAAATACCTGCATTAGGTACAAAAAATATGATATAGTTTAGAAATAGACATTTCATAAAGATATTTCATGTGGAGTAAACTAGTGGTGACTTCCTAAACATCAATTCAGATAAATCTTAGCAGAGAAACTACTCACTTACTATCGGGGGGGGAAAA
>QVAJ01000334.1:113806-139038 GCA_003546035.1 Mixornis gularis
CACAAAACAAACAAACAAAAACAAAAATCAAACAAACAAACAAAAAACAAAAACAAACAAACAAAAAACAAAACAAACAAAAAAAAACCCACAAACCAAAACAACCAGGGGTGGAAAGGAGACAAGAGACATAATGGAATTACATTTTATTTAATTATAATTTTATTATTTTTAATTTAATATGAATTATATTTTATGTTCAATTTCTTATGTGTCTGTATCTTGAAGCAACTGTATTGGAAAGTGCTCTGTTGATGACCCAAGCTGCCATTATTTTTGAACAGGTGCATAGCACCACTAAATACTTGTGAGAGTAGTTTTTCTGCCTAGGATATCCTTCTGGTAGCTTCTCTTGCCATAGCAGGTCTATGGGTTTTCTGCATTACCTGCAAAATATGTAAAGTCCCATGATATGTTTGCACATAAGAATAAAATGTTTATATTTTAAAAATTGCAACATGGAAATAAATTAGTATAAAAATGTTCAAAGGACATTGTTTCTTTCACAGGATATTAACTAAAATGCAATTGTAAGAATTGAGTTTTATATTTAAGCAATTAATGGACTATTTGTCCTTTCTGGCATTCATTCACTCATAGCATTAACTGAGCATATCAACTTGTTTACCTCAGTCTTTTTTCTTTGCACTTTCTTCCACCCAGCATTCACAAATAAGTATCATTATGTGGGAAAAAACACTGAGAGGACAATTTAAAATGGAACATTACATTTTAACAGAAAAAAATGGTAGTCAGCATGCCCAACTCCCCCCACAGAATGACTGCTAAGGGGAGATAAAACAGAGTGGAAATGTATAGACACGGTATGGAGATATATAATTCTAACAGTACAGACAGGGAGAAATGTGATTGCTGCTCCTGGGATGAAATCCAGTCAGCAGGCCCAACTTACCACACAGGCACATGGTAAAGAGGGATGGAAACAAAGTGGAGTGGAGGTGCTGTGTCCAGGCTCTCTTCAATTCCTTGCAGAAGAGGGAGCTTGGTGGTACCTTGTAGCTGATCAGCTTCATAGGAGCTGTCAAACAAGGGATGTAAACGATGTCCTTTGTAGCAGTGCAGAAATTTGGTTTTCAATGTTTTATATACTTTGTAATATGTTCATATTGGTTTGTCCCAATTTCCCCCCCCCCCCAAAACCCCCCAGTGGTGTGGCCCTTGAGTCCCCTGGTGTCAATCATGTTGTAAGATCTAGAAAATTCTAGGGAAAAGGCCCTGGGATTCGTCTGGGTACATGAGTGACACCTTCTTCCCTCGTTGTGTTAAGTTTCTGTGTTGGCCCTCCCCCCCTCCCTGGTCATTGGTGCTGAGCTCCTTGTTGTTTGGGAGCCGCCCGGTGCTTTGTCTCTCCCGGCGCTCTTGCTTCGGGGGTTCAGCCCATCCACCAGAGCTCCTGAGCCCTCTGCCTCCCTGAACTGACACCTGCACGTGGGAGGTAATAAAACCATCTGAAACCTAGCAGAGCCCGCTCTTTTCTTCCACGCCGCAATCCATGCTTCAGCCTGAGATTCAGAAGAACCAAACACCTGACATATAGAGTCCGAGGGGCAGGCTAGCCGGTGAAGCAGACCCAAGAAAGCGGACCTCTATAGTCTTTCTGCTGTACCAGCAACTGTGGTGAAGTGACTCTCCTCAGAGATAATAATGATACACAACCATTTCAAGTTTGCCTGCTCCCTAGGTACAGTCAGCTGTTGTGGAATACCCTTAATTGGATGTCTAAATAAGAAGCTCATTGGGAATATTGTTGCAGTTAAACACATTAGTAAAAAATTCATCTTAATAAAATTTTCCCATATATTTCAATAACCATTTGAAATTCATTTTATCACTAACTTTTGGAAAAGTAGGAAGTGCCAGACTGAATCTTAAGCCGTTTTATGGTTTAATATTAACACTGTAAGCCAATGCCTCATGGCAAGACAAGGAAGTAAATGCAGGAGTACCTTTTTTGGTAATTCTATCCTAAATTTAACAGTACATCAGAGATATTCTTCATACTGTCCTGTCTACTGATGTTTAAAGAAGCTGATCTGTTTGTATCATGTACTACTGAGCAAAATGTAAAAACAATGGCAAAATTTATTTTATAATACTAAATTCAGCTTTGGTTCACAGATCAAGACATAGCTCTGATGATGAAATTACCATTTTAAAGTATTTTGGGAAGACATACATGATTTTTTTTTCAGTGATGTGTTTAGTATAATAATTTAGATGCTCACAGTTTCACACTAAATTTCTTCATTTTTCATCGGTGTTTAGCATACCCACCATTAATAAAGATTACATAAGTGTCAGATATACCATCACACTTTAAAACAAACAAACAAGCAACAAAAAAGAAAACATCCCCAATCCCCAAACCTATCTTACATTTCAAGGTCTTTCCACATGTTTTATAACAAATGACAAAGCAGATATAGTCAGACAACTGCTGCCACAGATAGGAAATTCACAAACATTCCCAGCATTTCTTAAACTCATTTTAACCGTGAGCCACGATTTATTTTAGAGAAACAGGATTAGTAAATATCTTTTGGTTGGCAGATGTAAAAAAACCTCCATAAATCCATTTGTCACTGCTATGTGGCAACTGTAAAATTATCTGCAGTAGGAAAAAAGCCTATGCAGTAATGGGTGAACATGATACAGAAATATGTTTGCCCAGGTATTATATCTGCATCAATACTCTTCTGACAATGAGAACACTGAACACACAGAATTTGATCTTAGATCAGCTTAGACCCCTGGCCTGTGATTTCTGTAGCATATGACCCAGAATCTTTGACGCTCTGACATCATTCCACTACAGAAATCTGTTAAACAAAGGTGGTTCAAGGCAAACCATCAATGGAAAACCCTAGTTGCTTCACCATGTTTACTTTTATCCCATGTAAAATTTCTCTGCCTCTCTTAAAGCATGGAGACACCAGGGCAAGCTACAAAAAAGGTAGCTCAGGACCTGAAGACAGCCTAGCTAAAACATCATTGTCTGTCCTCTGCTAGCTGGATTTCTCCTAAGCCTTTGGCAACCAGAAAATAAACCCAGCCAAAACATTTCTAACTTGAGCATGGACATATACAAATGGGAGAGTAGAGTATCAAGGAATACACTGTGTCCTCCACAGTCTCTTTGGCAGCACAGTGTCAGCAAGAGGTGGCAGCAATGTGTGGCTGTGCCATGGTAAGCAAGGAAGCTCCACCTCAACACCAGAAATAAGGAAGAGCCTCTGGATGTAACACAGTGGCACAGACAGGAAACAACCATGTTTTACAGCCAACAGTAATGCAATAATACTTACAAAGATGGGAAAATATTTGGCTGCTTAACATCTGAGCAACTTGCTTGATTGAAATTGAATATGTTTCCACATTTAAAATTGCATGTCTGTGAAACCTGCTTTAAATATATTATTTTTAAAAAAATTTTAATTGAAAGAATATTTTTTTCTAAAAATGGTTAGTATTGCTTTTGTTGCATTTCTGTGTAATGATTCCCTTGTCAATCTTTCTGTAAGGAGGGGACCTTTTCTGAGAAAGCAGTGCACTAAAGTACCCTAACTATAAGAGCAAGCAAAAATATTTCAAACTTCTTTACTTCTGTGGTTTCAGAGAAAAGGCTCTGAGGAAGACTTCTCACTCCATCAGACTAACCCTAATGAGATGCATTTTAGGAGGCTAGTAAACCATTGAAGAAAATGTGACTTCTTTTCTCTGCAGACTTTTTACACAAGAAAGGCTTTGCTTTTGAATTGGATTTCTTGAGAGGAATCGATATTTTTAATCTTAAAATGAATTACTTTGATATCATTTATTAACAAAAAACCCAAAACATTAAAGGTGGTTGAATTTTCCAAGTTGTTTGCTATATTAAAATAGAAATTCAAGTGTGGTCGCATCTGTAAAAATTTTTAATTGGATTTCTGTTGCCTGTGCTAATTTGAGCAGTTTTTTTTCTAGAACTGATGATATGATATCAAAATATTTTACTGCTAAATATATAAGTGAAAAATCCATATGAACATTTCTTTTTTAAATACATAATTCAAGTACTGACATATATTTTTATACTTTCAGAATTTTCCCTCCAAAAAGTAAGCTTAAAATTTTGTGTGGATATGATTTATATGGTAGCTTAACTAAGGTGTATTTACATAAATAATTTAATAATTATAAATTTATTTAAATGCAGTACCCTCTCCTTGTATCCTTTTGTTTACAAATACACATTAGAAACTTTATTTGTAGACACATCTTAAAATAAAGGGAATTATTTAGAGCCATTTCCTGTGAACACAATTAATTAGGAAACAAATTAAGACAGAATTTCATATCCAAATGCATTACACTCAGTTTTATAGGTACTTGGCAAAAATATTGGAAATGGTAAAAGAGGAAGGAGGAGTGATGATATTATTTTGTGAAACAAGTTTGTGAAACAACTTTGTGCAACTTTTAAATAGTGAATTCATGTCTAGCCACATTTTTGGATTGTAGTATCAGATTTATATTTTAGAACTTTTGGTTATTAGTGGACAATACTGGAAGGTATTTGTTCTTGTTCCCTGACAAATAATGAGACTGGATTTTTTTTTATGGCATATGTAATTCCACAACTTCTAAGATATGAAGTCTTTTTCATTTTCAGTTACAGTTACAAAGAAATCCATTAAGTCACAATATGACATCATGTTGTTATGCTGTGGAAATGCTTTATTCTTGTATTCTTCCATGTTTACCTCATTGCAGGAAGGGTGACTTTGACAGTTAAAAGATGCTGTTTTCCCATTCTCTGTTTTCCATTTTATCTCTCTCTTTATCAATGAGCAAGGGAGAATTGTAAGTGATCACACATTTAATGTTTAACTTGCTGAACCATAGACTGCAAAATTTCTGTGAAAATGAGTGCTTTTGTAACAGAAAAAAAATCATGTCCCTTTCTACGCTTGCCCACATACACTAAATTTTCCTTCTGTCCATTTCAGCAATAAAGGAGAAACAAAATTGCATAGGAAAGATTCTTCACCAAGTAGATGATCTTAAAAGTAGAGAGGCAAGTTCTTGATCATGACATAAACAGAGGAAAGACTCAATTAAAATGCCACTCAGTGATGTTGCCTCTTCTCTGGCACTGAAAGTGAGGTGCTTTTCTCTCTGATTAAAGTGGTACAGGGAACAAAAAGACATTCACCTGAATGTGCTGAAATCAAGGGTCTTTAACTTAGTTTTGGTACTCTTGTGATATAAATTTTCTCATTAAGTGGAAAAATACAGAAAAAATATTCTGCAGAAACTAAAAGGTAAATGCAAGATGCCATGACTTTGGAAAGGGAAAAAAAGAAAAGAAACAAACAAGCTTTCCTTGTATATATCATAATTTGTTTGGCATACAACTACCTTTACTGTGTTAGAGTGTATAAAAAAAGAGATGAGGAGAGAGCTGCCAAAACAGAGGTCATAGACTCTTGATTGGAGATGTTGGTTTGGTTTTAAATTCTAGTATCATTTAACTAGTAAAAGTCAGTAATGCCTTCCTAGAAATCACTCCTTGTTATTCCTGAAAAATTAACGATTCTGTCTTCTTATTCAGAAGAACTTTTCATTAGTTTCAGGAGTTTCTTTGGTTTTGTTTCTTAAACAATAATGTAATGGGGAAAACAAATACCTTTATACACTGCTCCTAATTCGGTAGGTTACTGCTTCTGTTAATCAGCAGAGTGGAGTAAAGTGGAAATCAGAGCAAAAAGGCATGAAATCACTGCTATTTCTCACTTCTGACTTGCCTCGCATGAAAGGACATGATACCTGAACTAAGTCTTGAGAAATAACAGTAACTCGTAATAATGCCAAGATGTGGGTTGTTTTGAAAAAGAGTGGTGAAAGTTTTAAGGAACACTAGACCAGTTACATTGGTTAAACTCTTGGTTAGTAGCTCAGCATATTTGTCTCTAACAATGTTCAAGACCAGGTGCCTACAGAGAGCAGCAAGAAAAAAGCCAGCACTATAGCAAATTTCTCTTGACCTTTCTCCCGACCCCTGACAATTGTGTGATGGGAGCTTCCTGGTTCTGAGGTGACTCCATGTGATCTGTTGTTCCATGTAGGATTTTTCTACTGTAATAAATTTTCTAGAATTTTAATCATGAATATCGGAGTTTTTCAAATGAGATTAATCTTCCATGTCAAAGTCTGTTCTAGTTTTAAGAAATTTTGGTTGAGCCAGAAGAATGGAAGGGGTAAGTTCCCTGACACTGATGTCAAAAATTATCATGATTGTCAAAATGTAATAATCATTATACAAAAAATAAAGCATATATCAGTTTAAAACATTTGGAAAACACAACTACGTTGTAGGTGGTATAATTATTGCTATTATTACTGCTCATACTAAAATGCTTCTTCATTATCATTATTAATAGTAGTAGCAGTAGTAGTAGTATTTTTAATCAACAATTTTCTCCCAGAAGGTTGGATTTGAAAATTTTGATAATTTCCAGTAAAAAAATGGAAAAAGGGATATTTCTTCATTTCCAGTGCTATAGCGCATTACCTCAGCTTTAAGAACAAGAATGTGCTTGTACTCTATTATTCTAAGCACTATTTCAAATTAGTATAATTTAGTCAGAGCTTGAATGAGGGCTAGAAATCTCAAAGGTGTTGCCTTTTCAATGGGTGATTTAGAGTGGAAAAGGGAAACAAAGCATTGTCCAGTGAAGAAGAGTCAATCATGTTGTGAGACAACAGAGACTCCTCCTGAGGAAGAAAGAAAGAAAATCCAAGACATTACCTGCTAAAAATAGCATAAGACTCTATTCTGTTCTGGTTGAAATTTCAACACTATCTTCATTTTCTAGTTTCTCAGCAATATCTATTCAAATCAGATCTTCTCTATCAACAGTAAACCAAATACCCTTGGGTTTCATAGTTCTAGTGAGTCTTTCATAAGTTTAATGCAACAACAAGAAAACTATTTTAATTTCATGTGCTCTCATTTTAGATATTTGTTCTTAATTGTCAAGGCATCGCTATCACTATTTGATCATGATAAAATATGATCTCATTTCAAAATCTAGGTAATGTAATAAACCAGTCCATTATGCAAAATTTGTATAACTCAGTTTATTTTATGATTTTACATGCAGTAAAAATTATTATCTACGCTTGACTTAAAATATTTTTCCCATGGTGATTATATTATCAATACTACTACTAGTACTATATGTTCTTGATAATATAGTGGCAAAACCATGGTTGCCTCAGGACCAATTGAAATTTCAAACGCAAGATCAGGAATGTAAGAAAAACTTACCAGTACTCTTAATAACTAGAGAAAAACTCCACCCTCAGCAAATTCATTTGCAGTTCAAATTTAGGCATATGTATTTAAAACATAATAATTTTTGGATAATATCTAGGCAAAGTCTTAAAGGCACATGATAACAACAGCATTTTGTCTAATCATTCTATATCTAGGATCATCAAATTATTAAAAACATAAATGAACTTGTGGTCTCATAATTAGATGTGAAATAAAATAAGCAAAAACATACTCCTCATTCTCTGAAAAAAAAAGAAAAATAACCTCACCAAAACATTTCTGGAGATGAATCATTCCTTAGATTACTCACCTTGTTTATAGGAGGTGGTAATATATTCCTTGTACAATTCCTTGAGGACAAACACAATCATAACTGGGGGAATATAAAGTACAAGAGCTGAGGTTACAGACCACACAGCCATGAGGTGAAGCTGATCACCTACTCCTGACATTTCTGCACTGAAGGCTTCTTTGGTGCTCCAGACCCAAACCTGCAATTTTGGTAAAACTAAGCAGCTTCCCAAAATGTCCACTTCAAGATATCTGTAGACTAAAAGCAGTAGCAATGGACAGCCAAAATTGTTTCCTGCTTAAAGAGAAAGTGCAAAAATAAAGAGCTCATTCTTTGAGGCTTGGATCTGCTGAAACTATTTTCAAGAAAGCTGTAGCACCAAATCTACCTTAGATGTTTTTAAAATCTCAGTTTTGTGCTGGCACATTTGGCTTGTCATGGCATATAGGCCCAAAGTCAATTACATGGTCTTCAGCTAGATACTGTATCTAGCTTAAGTTGTCATATTCTGTAAAACAATTTTTAACGACAGCAGTCAGTGTCAGGCCTACATTACAGTTAGGAAAAGAACACCATCCCTATTTCAGTTTCAGTTTACCAGAAGCCTCTGTAAACAGTGTAAGAGTCTTCTGTGTACATGTAAAATCTCTTAGGCTTGCTTCTGACACTCTTCTAGCTTTTGCAGTAGTCAATGATTAGTTTAGGAGAGTTTTAGAACATTATCTGTCACTGCTTGCAAACAGTGCTGAGGAGGTAATATTTGCAAAGGTCAAGGAACACAGCTTTCAAAGATATATGATCCTCAATAGGATGACAGTAATAAAATTTCTCAAATATCTAAAAAATAACATGATAGGGACAGCATTTGAGATAGTTGTAACTCATGTAAGCACTGTTGACCAAAAGATAGGTTTCTTTTTTTTTTTTTTTGTGAAAATCTTCATATATTTCATAAGTATTATGACTCAAATATATGTCTTATTCTACCCATTGCTTAAAGGGAAAGAGAGGGGATTTTCTGATTAAAAAAATTCCCTGTTTTAAAGCTCCTGCTGAATGACACTAGAACTTTTCCCACTGTACATCATGGAGGTATAACAAAATTTGTCATATTTCGTACAATCCAGGAAAACCAACAAGGTAACTGACTGTCTACTACAGAGTACTCCCAGATTTCAGGCGTTGTCCAGTCATTAAGGTTAGTCTCATGATGCAATTGCATTACATTCAAAGACAAATTAAAATAATACACCATAAACATGACTAGTTGGAATCTGACAGAACAAATAATTTCCTAAATAAGACAGAGGGCCAAAAATAGTGCTTTGCTTTTTAACCTTTCTCACATCAATCATAAACAAACCAAACAAACCACAGAGCCAAAACTGTCATTTGGAGTTTGAAAGTACATTTCCTCGAGCCTTTGACCAATGCAGAAATACTTTCCACAGAAAGAATGTCACTGGGTGTGGTGAACAAAGTTCTTAAGCTGCAGATATGAGCATGCCATCCTGGCCCCCCGCAGTAACTCTGTCACATGTGTGTGAGTTTATTGCGTTGTTAGTAACACTTGTAGGGTTACATTGGGGAAAGGTTAAAGCCTGCATTGCCCTCCATCCTACAATATGAAGTCAGTGTGCTTACACCAGTTTAACGTTATTTCTCTTGAAACCATGCAGATGAGTTCTTGGACACTTCAAATATTCATTGAACTGTGCTCTGCAGCAGGAGAATTCTTGATTTTTTTTTTTTTCCTATAGGTGGGAGAATAAGTCTACATGCAGATCATCTTTCTCACATTCACATGCAAGTGAATGATGGTTTCACAAATTGGATTTAGTATTTCCCAGTCACAGTGAAAGCCTGGAGTGCAGACACCATCTTAGGTTGCAGTAGACTGACAGGCTAAGACTAACACAAGCACATGTTAGAATGTAAAGAATAGAGTCAGATCAGCCAACTTGGATTCCCAGAGACTTCTTTATTTCAACAAATTGGTGTAGAAATTTATGTTATTTTGGGCAGAGTAACAGAGGGCAGAGAAGCTCTTAGTCTGAGGCTGCTGTCCAGTCTGACCTCTACTCAACTGTAATACCCAAAAAATTCAAGTCATTTGGCAAGGAAGCTCAGACTCAGACTCAGCAGGAAGATGAATAAAAATGTAACTTTATCTCTTCCTTCTTCAGACATAACAAATCACAGGCTTTGATTATCAAGGAAGACACAATGATTTTGAAACTTCCTACAATAACATTATGTAAAATTGTCACCCATTCCCACCATATTTCTCTGAATTTTTTACCAAAAGTTGGTACAGAGCAAAAGCTCTTTCTATACTGGTGTAGAGATATTTAATAACTCTTCACAGCTACTGAGTCATAGACCTCCTTCTTCCACAACTCTAAAGCAATGTTAATGTTCAGAAAAAGGTATAAATGCTACTTCTTTATGACAAGATGCTAATAAATAATGGTCTAGAGAAAGATATTTGATTCTAGACATGGTAAGAAACATTATAAATAAACCATGGAGAGGAGAAACAGCAGGTAGAAATTAAGTGAATAATTAGTCACTGCTGGGGGAAAAGGAAGATGCTTGGAAGTAGTGGAGAAGGGACAATGATATGAGTACACTTAAAGTGTGTCTCACCTGAAAGATACCACATTTAGTGACTGAAGACAGGCAGCAGTAGATCAGATCAGAAAAAAAAATGCAGTCTGTTAGAGCAGCACAGCGCGAAATTGGAACACAGACACACTTTTCATCACGGTTCAGAAAACATCACTCAGAGCAGTTGTTGCTACTGCAGTGTCAGGAAGATGGCAGATGGCAAGGCTCTAACTGCATCAGAAGGCTTCAAGAAATCTGGGGAGAAAGGAAAATAAGTTATAAACATTTGGGGACAATCCAAGACTGAGGCTAATGAGTTAATGCTCGGAGAAGATGATAGGCCATCAACTCTTGTGGTGAAGAAATTAAAAATACAATAGGGAGGGGGAAATATTTTCAGTTACAAGAGGCCCTTGATGGAGATAGTACTGTGGCTGAGTTCATAAAGCAGACTGACAACTGTGCAGTTAGCATGTTTCAAAAAAACTCATCCAAATGGAGGAGGGTGTTGGGTTCTGAAGACTGACAAATCAGTCCAAATTGAACGGAAAGCTCAGGTATGAGACCTGAAACACAGACCCATTTTCTTCCCCAGATCTTTTGCTTCTGCAATTAGTGTATGTCACCCTAAACTATGCCTTATGCTAGATGAAGTTCACTATGGGTTATTTGTGGCAACAATAATGTTATAAGAGGGATAGAAGAAATCAGGATTGGGGAACACCACTCCACCCTATATTCTCTTGCAGAATATTCCTAAAAGAAAGGTCAAAAACTTATTTACCCATCCTCTCTGTGCATCACTGATTTTCAGGCACATTTCATATTCCCCCAGGTAAAGTTTGCAAGTGATGAAGTGATGGATGATGTTTTCTGAGGGGTTTCCTTACCCCCTTTCTCCACCTGGTTTTAATGAATAAGAGCCATTTAACTTTTCAGCCTGAATTCCTTCCTCATGTGTTTTAGCCACTTGGGGCTGCAGCCCCAGACTACCTGGGGAGAAACACCTGTCTCTGCAGACACTCCGATCAGAAAGAAGCTGAATCCCACGACCACTCAACATTGTATCCCAGTAATTGTATCCCAGTATTAACTAAAAAAAATTCTTTCTTTTTTTTTTTTTTTCAATAGGAAAATTTAAAGGGAAATGAATGAACCAACTGGCTTGTTCTGAAACAGGCAGGATGAGATGGAGGAAGAACTGGACTGGCTGCTTCATAACCCCTTCCTTTAGAAAGAGGCTAGATCAGGTTTAAAAGCATAATAAAACAAAGCTGCTTAAAACAATAATTTAACATTAAAAAATAGATTTTTTTTGAAATGTTTATTGGACATAATGGGTAAGGTTTCTAAATATTAGAGATATTTCACACAAATAATTTTCCATACTGACCTATTTTGACAAATCTTAGCTTTACAAACTTTTTTTTTTTTGATGAATTTCTATTCCCTATGGTAAATATTTTTGTCTGAGACATTCTTCTCCTTTTTTCTGCCTATTGTCTTAATTTGTCTAACAAAAAAAAATCCATATGTTTTGCTAATTTTCTTGCATTTCTGATTTGCTAAATTCCATATTAAAAGAAAAGGAGACATCTGATTTGATTATGCCAGAAACACAGCTCTTCTGTGCAGATTTTCTTAACAAACCTCTTTATATGCCACTTTAGTTGATTTCTACAATCCAAGTACTTCTGTATCTTCAAGTACTTTGTGTCTGGACAGCTTCAAAGTCTGATATTTGCAATTAATTTTTATACAGAAATTAATAGAAATTAATTTTGATATTAAGACCCTAAATGGAAGATCTTTAGAAAATCAGGACATGTTATGAATTCCCTTCAGTCCATTTTTTACTTATAAAATATGATGGAGAATATAAGACTTAATTTACCATAAAGGTATACATTAAATAGGTGTTGTCTTTAATTATATCACTGGTTTTGGAGATGAAATCTCTTTTCAAAAGTTAGTAGCAATCATAGACCAAATTAATATAGAGTCACAAAAGCTGGTAAAGAGATTCAGATACGTAAATAAACTTGTGGCCTGAAATCCAGTTTTCCTTGGGCTTTGTAAAACATGATTAAATTATAACCATTAGTGCCTTCATTTTGAGGTAGATGTCCAGTTTGGCATTTATGCTACCTATGGTCATCAAAAACAAATTTTGCACAAATTTTATTATCCTAGTATGCTAAATATTTGAGGGTAAAGTACACCTAGCACCTCTACACTTCAAGAAATATGGGACTTAATGTGCTTTTTAATAAAACTAGGAATTTCCTTGGATGCAATGTAGCCTTTGAGTTTTAGTGTTTAGTTTCGCATTTTCACTTCTGCAGATTTTGAATATTTATGGCACTACTTTTCTGCCAATGGCCAAAATCAGGTCTATTCTTTTATTAAAAAAGCTGACAACTTCTTAAGCCTTATCCGTCCAAATGTTTTCCCTGCTCTTTATTCTACTTTTCAAAATAAAACGGTGATGAAACCTAGAGACAGCATTAATATGTTAACAAAAATGAATACAATTCTGATTTTTTTAAATTTTTTTAAAATTTATTATCAATATCAAACATTTTAAGTATAATCAACATACCTTTACTGTCATTTACAGTGAATCTAAGAAACAGGCACAAAAACCTTTGATGAATAATGGAAATGCACCCCAGAGACTCCTACGTACTTTGTGTCAGGTCACGGCTGTGCAATTTGTCGTGCTGTTCATTTACAGGAGTGAATCAGAAGTAAAGGCAATATTTCAAAGTGTGATATTATGTAATTGTCACATTTTAATGGCTTGTCAGCATAAAAAATATTTTGTGATAAGTAACTTTAATGCAAGAAATGCTTTGTAAAACTGCAAAGACTGAGAGGTTATCTTGAAAATCCACATCATTCTTACACAGCTGACTCTAAAGACACTTCCAGTAGTTTACTAGTATTCTAAGAGAATCTTGAGATTTTATAGGGTCTGTTCATTAGACAGTTGTTCATGCTTCCTTGCTGTATGCTACAGCAAAATTTTTTGAGTTATTAAAATGGTTTATTGGTTTGGTAATTATTCCACATTTATGGAAACTTTTACATATGTATACTGCATATCAAAAACAGAGGTGCTGACCTCTCTTTTGCTTGTTGCTGTGGGAACTGACACCATGCCTAGCACCAAAAATATTAACTGCTTGCAAATATATGTATATCAGATTTCAACAAAAAGCAAGGCAAGCCTTGTAGTTATTTATTTCTGTATGTTTATTTTTATTTAATTTGTGGGAGGAGCAGGCAAAGACTTATCCTACCACAGAAAACATCAAAGATTTATCAACATAATTGCAGCAGGTGATGCCAGGCTGCCTGCATTGCTAATAAACACAGGATTCTGATGTGGTGAACTAAGAACTCTGAATATGAGTTTATAACTACAATGAGATGGATTAAAAAGAAGTATTAGATGAAAATTATATGAGAAAGAGAGAAGAAGTTGTGTGTCATTTTTAGGGTTTTGGCCAGCTAGTACAAAAGCTGATCTTAATCAATGGGTTCCAAGGCTTACTGTTTCACTCCAATCCCCTACATGTCTCTTAAAGAAAAAAATCTTATATAATTCTAGTTATATGTTTTTTGATATCAAGCAATTTTTCAAATACTCTGTTTATTTATAGAAATAATCTCACTGAGACCAACAGCAACGTCTAACAAGAATTAGATAATTTGTGATTATATATTTATGAGTAGCAAGATCTCTTAATATGATCAGGAACATTAATTTTTCCTTTTGGACATTTTAAAACAACAGAATGCTTATTTTTTATTTTTCTAACTTTTTTTTTTGAAGATCATTATCCCAAGTTCCTGATTCCAGTGCTAACCAGTTCATTTAAAGGACAGAATATCTTTTACCAAAAAGCCAGCTTTCTACTCTAATCTTCAAAATGAATGCTTGCTGAAAAATGCAAATGTCTTCATGAAAACCACTGCTATTTGTAAGTTCAGTCAGAAACTTTTAATCAGGCAGTAAGTATAACTGTTTTTACTATAAACAGAACATCAACCAAAGCTGTCCTATAACTCATGGTTTCATTTCTTAAATTGCTGCAAAAAGAAAAATGAATCTTTATAAAGTCCTCTATTTTAAATTCTCCTGAAGCTGCCACAGCAAACAGAACAATATTTTCATATTGTCTTGAACCAGAAGCAGTATTGGTTGAAGTGCTGTCTGCATGTGAGTGTTTGGGCCCCTGCCAATACATGCACATTTTCTCCTAATATGCCGGCAGAAGTACTGGTGAACAATCAGACATGGATGTGTTGGGATCATGTAATATTCTTGTCAGTTTCAAACAGCTGTCCTTGTTTTTGTGGGGGAAAGCAGAGAGTGAAGCAGTTAACACCCCAGGACGAAGCATGTTTTAACTACTTCTTTTACAAACAGAAATTAGTCAATATGATGGATGTCTTAACTCAAACAGAGGAGACCTCTAGGACAAGATCTAAACATGCTTTAGGAGAGAGGCTCTAATGTTGGTGGTTCTGTTTCTAGCCAAAGGATGTGCATGAGAATAATGCTTTGATTTGACTGTCCCAGTGTTTGCCACAACCTGATTTATTAAGATAGAAACCTACAATGACATTTTCTCACCAGACTCTTTATAGCTAGAGAAGTGCAAAAGCTTTAGTAGTTAAGAGCCTTCACATCATGAAGAGGCACAAGGTCTCACTAGAGACCTAAGCATCCAGCAGGATGCTCCTCTGATTTCTTCCCCAAACATCTGGATTTGTGCTCCAGCAGTTGAGTACCCCCACCAGCACTGTGTCTGTTTTGACTGTAGTTATAATAAGAAGCTGTAATATAGTACAAACAAAAGCATAACAATAAACACTAATTCCACAATATAATGTGGCATAAAAACTTCAGATGAGAAACTTCTCAACATAAATGTGATATTAATTGTTCTGATTATCACTCAGTACTGGAGGCCTTTTTAAAGATCATACTTTACAGATCATTTTTAGTGATCATCTTCTTTGCCTTGTAGTGGGATCTCTACCGAACTATGAAAAATCAAAAGTTTCTGAAATCATTTTGAGGCGGAAGTAATGAAACAACACTTATATGATCCTCTGTTAAATATTAGGCCTATTTGCAGTCTAATGCCTATGGGCTTAAAATCTGAAAGTTAAGATAAAATGTAATTAGGTATTTTTACTTTAACTCACTAACTCTTAAAACATGTATCCCCCAAAAACAAAGCAATATTTTCAAGATTCCTAAAAATATCATTACTTCTACTGTTTTTTCTGCCATGCATTTTCTAGGGCTACTGTATATTGAATTTTTTTTAAAAAAGTCACTCTATCAATATGCATCCTTCTGTAAAGATTTTGAAATTTGTTACTTCTTGACAACAGGTGAGCTAAAATTACACAAAAAAGACATTATTTAAATATTTAATTAAAATATTTAATTTAAATTTATTTAAATTAATTTATTATTTATAAAATTCCTGTCAAATCCCTCTCAAAACTTTGTTTCACATGTTTATTTTACATAATAATTTTTTCTTAACTAAAGGAGGAAAAGGTAAGTTAAATGCAATAAATAAAATTTATTATTTTAGGTGGAAAAATCATCCATTTTTGCAAATTAAGTCTACTGCTATGGGCCATACTGCTTGTTTTCTAGAATATTTAAATATATATATATATATAAACTTATATGTGATAAACAGAAGGTTGGAGACCCTCTCCTATGCAGATAGACTGAGAAAGTTGGGGTTGTTCAGTCTGAGTGGAGAACGCTCTACTGTTACCTTAGGGTACCTTCCCATATCTAAAGAGGATACAAGAGAAGTGTATAGGGGCTTTTGACAAAGTCATGTAGGGATAGAGCATCATGGAATGGCTTTAAGACGAAGGAGGGTAGGATAAAGTTAGATCTTATTCTAAATTCTTTACTGTGAGGTTGGTGGTGTTGTGGAACAGGTTTCCTAGAGAAGCTGTGTGTGCTCCACACCTGGAAGTGTTCAGGGCCAGGTTGAATGGAGCTGTGAGTGACCTGATCTAGTGGAAGGCATCCCTGCCCATGGCAAGAGACTTGGAAACAGATGGATTTTAAAGTCCTTTCCAAAATAAATATTCTATCACTCTATGAAAATGAGGAAAATGAAACACAGAAATAGTATTTATATTATAAAGGTAAAACATAAGCCCTAATCCTGAAAACACTTTGAAATGGAGTTAAACTTAATAAAATATGAGCTAGAGTAGTTTAGTACTTACTTGCTATCACAGTTATTAGAATAGTTAATATTTAAGTCCACAGTTAAAATATAACCTTATATATATATGTGTGAGGTAATTGCCTGTTTCCAAAACCATTTATATACATGACAGCAGTCTGATAGGAGGAAAAGCTGCTTCCCTACAGGGTTCATGATTGTTATTGAAAAAATAGTTTCTTTTATGATCCAAAATAATTGCTCTGTCAGATATTGGGTTTTTTTTTTTGTTCATGGGTAGATTATTATCTCTGCCTTCCCAAGACTTTCCTTATAACTTAAATTTTTACTTAAAATCTGTTGAACTGCAGGTGTAGAGTAAAGGGTGTTTTCAACAAATAACTGTTAGAAAAGCCTAGATGTTGTAATTATTAACAGTTGTATGCATAGAATATAATATGATATCCAACTGTGATGATAAAAGGTTTATTATTGTCTATACAACAATGCAGCATAAAACTCAGTGTTGAAATGCTATTGTTCAGCTTTGGCTTTGAAGGAGGCTCCATCTCTCCCTGTTGACATTAGAAGACACTTATTTTACAAGCCTTTTTGGGCATGATATTGTGATAGAAAAGTATTTCATATCCTATTTCTTCCTTTTGAAAGAAAATTTGCATAAGGAATGAATACTTACTAATTGTTGACGAGCATAGTTTGATACCTCATGAATCCGAGGTGCATTATTTCAAACCAGATAAAATGTGCAGTCACAGTTTAAGACCACAAATATAAATTCACTGCAGAAGTAGCAAAAAATTGCAATTATTTACCCTTTCAATTTTGTGAGATCCTAATCTGTCAATAATTTATATAAAATTTACTTTAAAGCTTCTATTAATTATATTTTTACTTCACAAACAGTTCCAGTAGTGACAGAAAAAAACCCAACATTTTCTCTTTGATAAAATGAAGGGGAAAAAATTATTGACTTCAACTATGTATTAACTTGAAAATGAATATAAAATTATTTCAAGTAAAAGTAAATGGGAGAAGTATACCTATCAACCTTTAGTCTATCATGTAATAATTTGGGATGATTACTTATAGCAAGTAAATATGTGACCTAGGATGATAATTACACTTCTATAGCATGGAATGCAAACAAAAACACTGCAATTTTAATTGTTATATTTCATTAAATACAGTTCACAAAGTGCACAACTTGTGTGTACATTTTCAGCATCAGGAGATTCTGACTAGGTCCTACATAGATGTCACTACCTCCATCAGCTCAAATAACTTTGCAGGATCAGTGTTATCACCTCCATAATGAAATATCTGACCTGAGAAAATTTGCCACTGAAACTATTGTAACTATTGAGTAATTCTCATGACTGCCTGGGACCTGAGGAAACTTATTTACTTCAGGGCTTCCCACATTCCTATATTTTTCAAAAGAAGCCAACAATCCCTGATTTATTCAACTGGTAATTTCAGAGGGAAGTCAAAAGACCTTCTCAGCTGGTTTGTGGTGATAATGGTTTCTCAGGAAATACCCATTAGAAAACTGTGTATCTCGGTCACTTCTCTCTTTGAATTTCTGGCAAGAAAAATTGTCCAGAGCTTTATATGGCTCCTAATAGATTGAAGGTTTTATTTATGGAAATTTTTAGAGGAGTATTCAGTTGGCTGGCACATTTGATTGACTTTACTAGCACAACTAATCTGTGATTCCTGTGTGGTTAGAAAAGTTTAGTTAAGTATGAATGTTCTTTGGTTTTGAAGGTATTTTCCACTTTTTTTTTTTTCCGTTAAATGATTACAAAAGCATTCCCAGTAACCATGTAATTTGGGTATCACATATATATAAAGATCCTATTTTAGCTGACACAATTTTATTTTTCCCTTTTGTTTGTGGATTAGTACATAGCTTGTTTTGAACTACTTTTGTAAAAACTTATCAAAGGGGACAAAAATGTATCCCTTGTCTGAGTCTGATATATGTTGTGGGAATTAACATTACATTTCACAGCAATTTGAATTTGTTGAATTTGTGTATGAAGATTATTCTGAACATGAATATGGATTTTAAAGGTAGATAGCAGGCAGATAGTATCCATTGACACAAAGAAAAACACACGTGCACATTCTACGGAATGCTTTGAACAGCTCAGTAATAATAATTTTTTCATTAGACCAATATCGGTGAGAAAACAGTTGTCCTTTGTTCATGTGTCGTAGTCAATACAGTGCCCACATAGGATGCAAAAGCTGGTTTTCATCCATAAGCTGAATTTCTTGAGGAACTTGGATTCAAATGGTAGTAGCAAAAGGCATGAGTGGATATTTCATTGTTGTTTCTGTAGCTGTGTCTGTGGTATGAGACCCTAGTGCTCTGAGCTGGATCAAATGGATAGAAAGCACCCATCCCAATCCGAACTTGTTTAGTATTGCTTTGAAGCAGGAGCAATATCAGGTTCTGTTACTGCATTAGGACTGCCATTTTCTTTTTACTTTGCTTGCAAAAGAAAAATGGCAGCAATTGTATTTTTCTCTGAAGGCAAATATCACAAGGTTTTTACAGTAATACAGCCAGGCTGAGTATTCTCAAAGGTCTGTGAAGGAAGAAAGGGATTTTACTATTCAATTAACAGTTAATTTTTTTTTTAAGCCTAATTACCTGCAGAACCACAAACCCACAAAACTAGCACAGGCTCTGAGACTGACTAATGACTATGAGCTCACATAAAGAATGACCTCAACACATGGACCTTTTTTAAGTGCATTAAAGAAATAATAAAAGAGGCGTACAGCCTCTCCTCCATCAGTGTGCAGAACTCACTGAGAATTGGATGATTGCAGCTGACCAGTGGGATGTAACACCCCCCCACTGACAGTAAAAGAAGATGAGATTTCCAGGCTCCATCATTATAGTATGAGTTGAATTAACTGAGTATTCCACTGATTTCAGCCACCTTTTTTTCAACAGTGGTGTGCTGGTTTTGGCCAGGGGTAGAGTTTGTTTTCCTCATGCTTGCTGGTATGGGACTGTGTTTTGCATTTGTGCTAAAAGGATTATGATAATACAGACATGTTTTTGCTACTGCTAACCAGTATTTGCAGACTATCAAGGCCTTTTGTGCTCCCCATCCCACCAGTCAGGAGACTGGGAGTGCACAGGGATTTGGGAGGGAGGAAAGGAAAGCTGATCCCGAATGACTGAAAGGGATATCCCATATCATATGATGTCATGGTCAGCACCATAAAATGGTGGGAAAGGAGGAAGTTGTGGACCTTTGAAGGGATGGTGTTTGTCTGCCCAGCTCACCATTTCACATGATGGAACGCAGATCTCCCAGAGATAGTTGAACACCTCCTCATAATGGGAAATAAGGAATGACTTCCTTGTATTGGTCTGCTAAAATGCGTGGGTTTTGATTTAACTATTAAAATACTTTCATCTTAATTCGCAAGGTTTTTTTTCAGTTTTACGTTTCCAGTTCCCTCTCTGATCCCACAATGGGGGGGGGCAAGAAGCAAGATATTGAATGACATTTAGTTGTTGGCTGGGGTTCAACTAAAATAATCCTTTTTGGCACCCAGTGTGAGGCTCACGGTGTACAAGACAATGACAGGTTTGGTTGGAGTGTGCTAGGTTGAATTTGTATCTGTTATTGCTGTTTAGCAGTAAATCAGCAAGCTCCTGTGCTTGCCACGGGACTCACTTGCCTGGCTGTACATTGGACTTTTGTGCTTGTTAGCAGCTGCTTTTTGGTTTCTCCACTCACTGCAGTGCTGTGCTGCCGATCACCTCCCTCTGCCGTGCCTGGGAAAGTTCTGATAACAGCCACAGCAATCTGCCTGGGCTGGCAGGTGGCCAGGGCATCCCTGCTGTACCTGTGCTGCTGCACTGAACAGGCTGCAATTCCACTGGGAATTTGAGTCAGTGTCCCTTGCGTGAGTCCACAGTGGAGTACATAACCACCTACAGCCTGTGGAGGACCCCGCAATGGAGCAGGTGGATGCAGCTGAGGAGGGCTTTGAATTGGGAAGCCCGCAATGGAGCAAGCTGCTGGCAGGACCTGTAGACATGTGGAGAAAGAAGCCCTACTGGAACAGGTTTAGTGACAGGACTTGTGACCCCATGGGGATCCCATGATGGAGCAGTCTGTTCCTGAGGGGCTTTACCCCAAGGAAGGGACTCACACTAGAGTAGTTAATGAATAACTGCATCCTATGAAAAATTTTAAGAAGGGCTGTCTTCTGTGGGGAGGATCCCACAGTGGAGCAGGGAAAGAAGAGATTCTCCTCCAGCCCATGATGAATACCATGGTGAGACAGGCTGTCCCCCTGAAGGCCATGCAAGTTTGTGGCTGCCTGTAACACGAATCCCTTGTTGGTAACAAAGCTAGGGGCAAGGGGAGGAGTTCACTGCGATGTCAAACATGACGATCTGGCCCAAATAGACCAGAGGTGCAGATGATAATAAATATGTCTTTAAGCCAGTTTTTAAGGCCTGGTTGGATAAGACCTTGACCAGTCTGGTCTAGTGAGAGGTGTCCCTGCATGTGACAAGGAAGGTTGGGACTAGATGATCTTTAGGGTCCCTTCCAACACCTCATCATTCTGTGGTTCTGTGACTCTAAGTTGTTGTAACCCATGACTTCGGCTGCAAGTTATAGGAATTGCTTCAGCGGGGACCACCTGATCCAAGGGAGGGGGAGACTTATACAAAGCAGCGCAACAGTTAGTTCAACTGACATGGCGCTGGGGCCCAGAAACTCCACACAACACATCAACTCTCCTGTTCCAAGTGACTGTCATACCTGACATCCTAGAGGCAAATCCGTGCACTAATGTATCACAAAACTAAATATTTAACGGTCCACGACCTCCTTGTTTCAATTACTTTCACTCTGTTATTTGTGGCGAGATAGACTTATTTATTCTGAAAATGCAGCAAAAAAATCCTAACTGCTGCAACAGACACTGAGACACACAAAGTCTAATTACTTGTATTTCACTGATGGATATTTTCTTCAAGTTAGAATGAATTTCTGTCCCACAGGATGTAAAACATTTTCAGGATTTTAAGCAATGTGAAAACTGAAATGCTATGTTTCTGAATGAATAATCACTGATCTTTTTTCTTTATTAATAAGGCTGAACTACAGCTTATGTGTCTCAAACCAAATGTTACAAACCAAAAGGGAAGGAATATTTGAGTCTTGGAATACATAGTAAGCACTGAAATACACAGGAAAGTACAATATATGGGAAAAGTGCTGCTCTGCATGCAGCTAAATAGAAGAAAAACTTGTGTTAAACCATCCTTTCCTTGTAAATTCCCTGAAAAGGACAGGCACTGCTATGATCACTGATAATATATTCTTCTGTACCGTCATTCCACACTGGCAGCCGTTCAGCTTTCCAAGTGAAACAGTATAGTATTACAGCTCCATCTTCTTTGTAATTAAGACAGTAGTCAGGATGTCACTCATGCAACATCATTACCTCCTTCAGGCTAAAAGACAAGCTTTACAATACTCTATTCAGAAATGTCAGAATCAAGTTATTAGCCAAAAAAATTAACTACAGCAGCCTGTCTTAATCTTTGCACGCACATGTGCACACTTTAACACAGCTACATAATGTCAGAGGCGATATGCAGAAGACAAGCAAAGCTTCATTCTTCCCTACCTTGTCTAAAAGCACATAGCAAGACTTGCAAAATTAACTGATGCAGACCTGCTTCTGCTGGAGGTAGATTTTTTTAACTGCCATAGTATTGGGTACTCCTATTGGATAGAGTCAATAGAAGCCCCTTAAATATGGCTTACATTATAAAGCTGAGCAGGAATGGCAGTGTGATGAGAATGTACATTTCCACCCATTTCCTCCTTGGCTATCCAGTCTCTGACAGTCTAATTCAGCTCTATATCTTGCTCAGTGCTGGACGAGAAGGCAGGCATGGCAGGTGGTAATGATAGTCAAAAAAATCCAATTCTGGTAATTATAGCTCTCCTGTAAGACAAAACTAGCTTAGATGTTTCCAAAATTTCTATTATATATGGAGTAATTATTTAAAAAATAAACCCCAGAGAGAACTAGCTTGCCATAAACTGCTAAATGTAGGGGACCCAGTCATTTCTCATGGCAATTATGACACTAGCAAAAGTTGCAGGAAAAATATTATCAGTCTTGACTGTCAGTGGCTTTTATGGACTGTATTTGTTCCAACAGCTACAACATAAAAAGACTCATGGCTCCAGTAGTTCCCTGACATTATACTGAACAATTCAGAAGATATTGTGTCTCAAGACATTCTTTAGAGGGTATTTCTAGAACAATAACCTGACTTTATCCTGTTGCAGAAAAAATAAACTCTTAAACCACCTATGAAAAACACATGCTTGCTCTAGTCCATCTCTATTCATTTACCACTCTTTCGCATGCCTTGCAATTAAGTAATACTCTGAAGAGATTTCCTTTTCATGCAGTAAAGCTGTCTTCTTATAAGAACAATGTGAGAACTTTTGATACAGATTAAGTGTTTCTTGTGAAACTCCTGTTGCTTTAATTTTAAATTCTACCATTTGATCACTTAATCAGACACTAGCAGATTAAAAAAAAAATAAAATTATTTCCTTTTCACTTCTCCTCTCTTGTTTTGTCTTTAATCAAATGTGAACAATAGTACTAATTTTCTGCATATTCTTTTGCATTTTTTCATCTAAGAGCGTTAAGTCACATTGTTTAAGAAAGACAAGAAAATTCACTCTGAAGTTTGCTAGTCAGGTTGTTATGGATTCCATAGCTTGTCAAATATCCACTTGAAATGAAATTGTGTGATCTCACAAATGTGGGCTGATTGCACCATCATCTACACATCTTCTAGACACTTGATCTTGATTCTCCATCACTTTGTACCTTGAGTCATCACCCTGTGACATTGAAAGCCAAGAGTGTATAAATACACAGCTCTGGAGGACACCCAGAATTTCCATCATTCCCTCCTCTGAGGTATAAAAAGAAATCAGAAAAAGTGATCTGCCAGTCATAATTATCTGGAACAGGGAAGAGGGGATTAAAAGAGAAAGCATATAGGAGTTTCCAACAGAAACCTTCCACAGGATGTGTCTGTATAGCCTGCTTCTCACACTTATTACAAAGATATAAAGATTATGGTTAGTAATGAATGGCAGCATGCTTACACAAATTCATCATGCATATCAATTCACCTCTGAATTTTTCATGATTTGTTTCTCTGGTTTTGATGGAAACTTCATAAGTTCTCTATCCCTTATCATCAGCCATGATAGCACAAATTATATTTTTTTTTATTGGGAAAAGAAAAAAGTGTATAGACCAGAATGATCAAATTACTTAATCTATGTGTAGTGACTAAGTGACATGGTTTGGGGACAATTATAGTTCTGTATGATTTGACCTCATATTTCTGTATATATAAACTACAGTGAAAACATTCAGTAAAAATTATTATTCACTCCCTTAAGCCCTGCATTTTCAAATCAGTATGCATGCGTTTGCATTTATGTGTCTAAATGGAGTTTGATGTATTTGATTTGGTTCATTTTATGTTGTATATGTAGTTCATATTATGATATTATTATATATCTACATATTTAGATGTATAATATATAATAATAAGATAGCAAATATTAGTGCAAATATTATTTGCGTGTATAGTGCTTCTTACAGTGAACAACTATTTTCTCTGTGTCCCATTGTTTCTAAAGTTTTATTTTGCTTCTTAATCAGAGAAACTAGAAATTTCTCATTAAGCGCATAAGAAGCACACAATTTATAGACTAATTTAATTCTTGTCGCAACTCTATGAACAGAAGTTCCACTTTGCCAGAAAGGAAAAAGAGACCAAATAGAAGGAATCACTGCAGAGTGCAACCCCTTTTCCAAGATGCTGTCACACTGGAAGTGGATTTGCCTGCACCTCTTCTGACTTCATATGATGAGCTAACCTTACATCAAGCCTCTTCATGTATCTGTAGACCTGCAGGCCAAGAGGTCACCAGTTTCTGTGTGGCAGCAGTATTCTCTTGACATTTCACCCCCACAGTCTTCTGAGAACAAGTTAAATTGGTCCAAGCATTAAAGATCTGAAAATGAAGATATCTAGTTCTCCAGCAATGTTACAACAAGCCTGTCATTAACAAGAGGGAGGAATGAACTGTTTCATACTAGTTAATAGGATGTTTTATTCAGCCCATTAAATATTTCTAGTTTTCTTCTCATACAGCCTAAGAAAAAAACACAAAACACATTTTTTTTCATAATTTCCTTAGTTTTGTGGGGTGTTCCGTACCAGGAAAGCATTCAGCAATCTAATGAGTGAACAGTGAAAAATGACATGTCAGGGAAATATTGTTATTGCTTTGAACTAAAAGAATTGGGGTAAAAGATTAATTTGAGAGAATACCTTCAGTCAGGTCATCACAGTACATTCTTATAAGCCAGAATTTTAACAATCTTTATTTTAATTTCAACTTACTGCATTTACTTATTGATTGTATAGTATAATATAAAAATAGAGTACATGGTGGGGGTATTTTTTTATATCGATGTAGATACAAATACATTTGAAATCCAGTAAAAATTGAACACAAGCTATTGATCCAGGCTCTGTTAACGTCATAAGTTAGGAGGGATAACTTTTGAGTTTTACTTATGAAATATATATCTTAGACTTTCCTTTCTCCTTTCCTTTCTCCTTTCCTTTCTC
>QVAJ01000334.1:139192-213920 GCA_003546035.1 Mixornis gularis
TTGCCTTGCCTTGCCTTGCCTTGCCTTGCCTTGCCTTGCCTTGCCTTGCCTTGCCTTGCCTTGCCTTGCCTTGCCTTGCCTTTGTTGTGGACTTAGTATTTTTACCATTATGCTACTAGGAAATACATTACTTCAACCCAGAGTTAGCAACAACTCAGATGGTTTGATGACACAAATGCCTGTCTGTCATTTACACTTTCTTCAAATGAGTAAACATTTGTAGCAAGTATATTGCCAGAGTAAATCAGGAAAAGCAAATCTGATCATAGCAGCTTTAAAATTTTAGCCTCCTCAAGAGAGTAAGCCTGGATCTAATATCAGTGACACACCCTCTACTATGACTTTTTCTAATATTTGGATGTAAATTTGAAATGCTGGACTCAGTTGTTTTGATGTCAATTTAAATTATAGGAGCAGACTTCTTACATAAGATTAAAACAATATATGGTGCAGCTTGAATTTGAAACTCAGGGCCCTTTCTTCCTTATTCAAGATGCCTTAGCATTTTGCCATGTGCCTCTGATGACATTTCTTGCAGAGGCACAGAAATAACTTATTTCATAAGATTTCAGGGTAGTTTCAAATATCTGGTTCTAAAGCACCACTGTTTACATTGCCTTAGCAGCTTCAAAGCCACTTGCAGTTTTCAGAGTGAAGGGAAAATCTGGTTCATCACTGTCATAAAAACAGTTTTCTAGAACTTTGAAAAATATGGACTACTAGAAATACTAGAGACTATGTATTGACATCTGTCCTTCTGACAACAAAAAAATTAAAATTTCAGACATATTGGTGGCTAAGCATTTTCAGATTAGTGTTTCTACTGAAATAAGGTTTTTACTGGTACAACTGTGAAAAGGCAAGGCTGCTTGAAACATTACTTAGAATATACTGACACACTATCTCTGAAGTTGATCAAAAAATGCCATATATTGGGTATCTGACCACTGTAGATGGTCAGATTTTACTATCAATTTTACTATCCTAAAAGCTGTAGATGGACAGCCACTTAAGTAATTGTGTCATGGCAAATACCAGTGGTACTATCCAGTCAAGGAAACTTTTCATGAGCTGAGTTTTTCCCACTTTGTATCTCAAATGGGTTTCAAAAAAAGTCCCAAGGATTGTATTTTCTTCATTTTCATTTGTAGTATAAACTCACGTAGGTGCACCACAGAAAGGTCACAGAAATACGGGTTTGGAAGATATTTTCTTTTGCAACCCATGCTGCAAGCAAATTGCTTTCTCTTAATTAATACTTATACAATATTACACACCACTGCCATATGAGCAACTCATCATCTCCCCCAAGTGGATTACTACATAATATCATCAATAGAATGTTCTAGGCCCATTTTATTTTTTATTTCTTCTACGATCTGATCTAATATGAAACTTGCATTGATGACACTGCTACATGTCAAACCGAAACAATCTAAAAATGAAAATGAATTTATCACTAGAGTGCTTCATCTGTAGCTTTTTTCCACACAGCAAACTTTACCTATATTCATTCTACATATGAGAGAAATTAAAAGGTAGCAAGGGAACGAACATGGATAATTTGACATCTGAAAGTTTACTTTATAAAATTCCTTAGCTTTTGCTGTGATCAAACCCAAGAAGCATAATGGTCCTGAAACACAGGAAGTTGTTTCAGAATATGAAGCAGAACTTTATACTGTAAAGATGTAAAGATGACTGAGTACTGGCACAATTTTGTCACAGAGGCTATGGAGTTTCCATGCCTGAAGATATTCAAAAGCCGTCTGGATATGGGTCTGGGTGGCAGAGCAGGGACACTGGACTGGATGATCCCTTCCATCCTCAACCATTCTCTATCTTTCTATTCTATGAACGCCTATCCCAATCCTTCCAGCATATAACAATAGATATAATGGATTCTAGAAGGACACGTCACTGTCAAGAAAAAGTGACACAGTCTTAACTGTATCACATTAACTCCTCACTCCTCTGTTGATCTGTCTTTCTCTAAGAGCAACCAAAACAAGTGTGTAAGCACACCCTTCTGATATTCCTTTCTTTATATCTGCCAGTTTTCCTTGGCTAGGAAAGTGCTAGCAGGAGCTGCTGTAATATACTATCTTCATTATTCTTCAGAATATTTTTTCTAGCTGTTCTCAGAAGAAACCAAAATGTGTATCTTTTTCATTGCATGAGACATGGGAAGGCAGAAGAAGAATACAGGAAACGTAGTAATTGAGACATAAAATAGATGTTAACCATGTAGAACCCCTCTGCAACTAGCAGGCATATGCACAAAATTTTCAAGTGCAAGGATTAAACAGCTTACAACACCAGGCTTTATCTTCCAAGTAAAGATACGATACTTAATCAAAAGTGATTATGAACTTTCTAAAGAGATCTTAGATGTGTAGGCAAACATGTCCTCCATGTAGGTCTAAAATTTTGTTTAACTGTAAAAAAATATTAGCTTGAGATTTAGTGGAATTTATGAAATTTTAATCCTGTAAAATGATGGCAAAGAGGAAGCAAAATGTTGGAGTAGATGTTAGCTATTTTAGAAATAGATAGATATTAATAGATGGTATAAAGAGACTATAAGAGTGTTGCAGCCAAAGCCTGTTGAAGTACTTGTAGAAAAAAAGAATTATTCTTCAGATTTGGATTAGATTAGATTAGATTAGATTAGATTAGATTAGATATTAGATTGTTGGCTCTGTATGTTCTGGTAAAAATTCAATGTCCCTTACTAGTCCTAAACTTCAAGAACCTCTCACACACTTACAAGTGGACCTTAAAGGCATGAGCTGTAAGTGGCTCTTAAAGACTGCAGAGACTACCTCACTCTGTGTATTATATTTTTTCCAAAGTGGAAATCTAATGCTTTTTCTATGATATTCATATGTAATTTGCCCTTGAAGAGAGGACTTGGAATAGAAAATAGTAAATTGGAGCAGCAGAGCTCACATGTGCTTTGCTCAGCTGTAAATGATCATGTAAAGCAGCAAAGATTTAAAAGATTGAAAACTACTGAAAAAAAGGAAGGGACATCATCCTGATTTTTGTGCATGACAAGTGGAAATGAAATATTATGTAAATAAAACCTTGCTTCCCTAACCTATAAAAGGTAAGCAAATTATATTTGCTTCTTCAAGTTACTAAAAAGCTTTTTCATCTCTGGCAGACAAGGAATTCCCAGTTCAATTTTAGAGACTTTTTCCTAAAAGCTTTTTCTTTTACTGCAGTTAGGAAGTGTGAGTGATCAGGTGAAAGTTTTCCTTTTGCTTTTCCTTGAGGCAAAGGCACTATTGTTTCAATGGGTACAACAGGATACAAAGAGAGAAAAGAGAGGGTTTAGTGGGTTTATATCTAAAGTGCCTTGTTCATCTCCTAGTACTGAGCATTATCATCAATTTTGCAAGAATAATAGATATAACAGATTGAGAGCCAGAAAGAATAAATCTATGCCAGTGTCTAGATTTGGATATCTGCCTTAATTAAGTATATAATGGAAATGGATATCTCTACATGACACTACAGATATCTCAGGAGAGGGAAAATTGGCAAAGGCATTATATTCCTTACTGCAAGTCCAGGACTCTCTTGATTGCTCATATTTATTCAGTTATTAGTTAGACGATGATCAATCCATTCACTAAAATATCAAAATTTGCTTTATACCTTCACACTGCAGTGTTTTGTGGTGACTGAAGTTCATTTTTCTGAAGCCCTGGGGGTTGTCTCCAAATACCGTTGACCAGAGCACAAGGCTTTCAGTGTAGCAAGGAAAATTTGCTCAATTAAAATATGTAGTTCCAGAGACAGCCAAAAATGAGCAAATTTTTGGACACCTGCAGCACTGTTTTAAACTAAAATGTGTGGATTTCTGGGGATTACAGTTATTCAGTGGTACACTAGAAAACACGCATACCATACAGATATATTGTAGAAAGAGACTACGGTACATTATTTTTTAAAAAACCCAGCTTTTCATCAAAACATTATTGTATAAAAAAAATGACAACCTAACCTAGTATTACAGATTTTAAACCATTGTTTTCTCAAACACTTTTGGAAAAAAACAATACTGTTCTAGCATAAAACAATTAAAATTTATACGGGTTTTGTTTTTAGATTTTTTAAAAAGACAGGCAGCACATCATTTGCTTTTAAACAGACAGAAAAAGAACCAATAATATTATCCTGTAGTCTGTATTCACAACTAAATTGAGATAAAATCAAACTGATAGTTTTGGGGGATTTTTTTTTCCACCTATAATGTAAGGGCATCTGTCAGACATATAAAATGGAATATTTTCATGAGCTGTTTACTCCTATAAAGGATAGTTTTCATAGCATTCAGAATTTTTTAAAGGTCAGAATGACATGGTTGCTGTGGTCAGAAAAGAAACAATGACACTTTTGCGGGGAAGAGATTGACTCTTCAGGTTAAATCTTCCTTTGGGGAAAATTTATGTAGTTGACTTATATTGGGTTATATTGATTTACATCACTATTAGGCTCTCTCCATATTCAAACTATATCAATTTTTTTACTGATAAAATCAAATGTATTTTGTACACCACAAAATGAAGTTAGACTTAAAACTGATGCTGAAAATCATTATAAATTTTGTAATTGACCTACTTTTCTAACAGTATAAGACTGAAAGACCTTGAATTTATTTTCTGAGCAGAGAAAAAGGAGAAAACAGTCAGGCTTTTCTGCAGCTAAAACAATAGTTGTCAAATCAACAGAATAGCACTGGGATTTCTGAATGGGGTTTAAACTACCTTGTTTATATAACCAATGTTGTGGTTATTTTCAAACTATGACAGGTGTAATTAGAATATTCCTCTACAGAAGACTGTTCTTCACTAATTTGACTGTATGCATATACATACATAGAAATATGTGCGTAAGCTACAGTACCACCTGTATTGCATCAAACACAGAGGAGAAATGTACAACTAGAAGTAATCAAGTAAGATGCTGAGAAATTTATATGGCATCAGTATTAATAATATTTTTTAAAAATTCTATATCTATAAAATATTTGTGTATGACAAGTAGAAGTGAAATACTATGTTAAAGCTTAAAAAGATCACTTTTTTCTGGAATCAATATGCAATCATAACAGCTCTATCATGAAAACGTATATTAATATATTCCAAACTTCATTTGGTATTCAAAGCTTTTTCCTTACTTTTGTATTAGAAAACTTCCTTGCATCATCTAAAAGCAAATACACCTGCAGATAAACAAAGACAATTTTTCACCATGAAAATCAAATTAATCTTCTATTCTTTAATTTAAAATCAATAACAACAATTCAGTAGACAGTGGAGTTGTGCCATGACAAAACAAATGTTGTTGCACAGACTATCTTATAATAGTGAAAATTTAAATGCCAGTCTGGAAGCAGTTTGATAAGAGATGCATCTTAATGCAAATAGAAGCTTGCACTATTCTTTCATGTTGTGCATGGTCTTTCTTAGGAAGAAATATAGTTATATGTCTTTTTAAGACCTTAAATATTTTCAAGAATTTCTGCCACAGTAGAATTGATCTCCTCAAGATATGAATCCCTCAAGACTTGAGTCAAACTTAGAATTATATTTTTTATCATTGTTAATCAGTAGCTGTAGCTGGACAATTATGATTAAGCAATTGCAGTGTGAGATTTGTATTCTTGGCTAACATTTTTTTCAAGGACAAGGGAAGACTACCAAGATGAAGAGGCTCTCTGGATGAGAGCCACCAGCAGTGAAATCAGGACTGAGCAGTAACTGGGAGAAAGGTAATTCCAGCAGTGGAAAATCACAACCACCAACTCATTGACCACCTTCTCCAGACAGTTAGACTGGGAGGGAGGGAAGAACTGCAGGAGGGAAGAACTATGCCTGAGAACTAATTAGCATGGAAAGTGGGAGATATAATGAGCAAATAGGGGGTTGAGTACTAATTGATGAAAAAGCTGTGGAAACTGTGACCAATGAGTGTTGATGCTTTTGTTTGCTAAAATGCATAAATAGTTTAAATGATCAGGGAAACAGCATTTTTTGTGCTATCACCCAGCTCCCTCCTTTGCTCACACTAGCATAAAACACAGAAATATCTCACCTGGGTGTGAGTTGTTATTGCACCAGGTAATAGGCCCATGTTCAACTGAATTATGATGATTATTATTATGATGGGTTCCTCTGAATTATGATGAAATGCATGTTCACACTTCAGAGGAATTTGACTGATCCAAACTTGAAACAAGGTATGTTCTTGTGACATATGTCTAGGTGACAAAAGTAGTGTGAAAGATTTCCATGAATGCCGCTCATATCATTTGCCTTCGAGAAAACTAAGAAGACTAATATTACTAAGCTGCTCAACTGTAGCTTTGGAGAAAACACTTCTCTGTTCCATTGCAATTCTTCTTTCAATATTTTTAGTTAATATCTTTTTCCCTACCCATGTCCTGTGAAGGATGGTCATAAAAGCCTCCTATTTCTACTGCTCATTTTGTGGAGATAGAAAGATTTTGTGCCTAGGAAATACATATTGACAAAGCTTTTCTTTAGAGAACACATAATATGATGAGTTATTTACAGTAGGCTCCAGTGGTCTGGAAGCAGTATGACACAAGTATCCAAAATGACAGTCTCCTGAAATGTTTCATTTAGTTACAGACAGTATAGAAGTAAGGAGCAGAAGCATAGCAGATTCCAGGAAGAGATTTTAAATCTCAAATTTTGGAAGAGGAAATACATTTGCCCTTCTTTTTCAATCTTTCCATTTTACAAGCTGTCATGGTTTGACACTGTCCCAACACCAGGCAGCCATGGAAATCACTCACTCACCCTCTCCTGCCACAGCTGGGCAGAGGAGAGAAAAAATTTAAACTGAGGCTTCATGAGCTAAGAACTGGGAGAAAACACTCCAAGGGAAAAACAGGCTCACTTAGAGGTACAAAATGAGATTTTTACTAACAAAATCAGAGTAGGATAATGAGAAGTAAAATAAAACCTTAAAAACAAATTTCTTCCACCAACCCCCCCTCCTTCCATCCAACAGTGCAGGCAGACAGGGCATGGGGCTTTGATCAGTTCATCGCCCAAGGTCTTCCGCACTTCTGGGAGAAAAGATGTTCCTTCCCCTGTTACGCCGTGGGGTCCCTCCCACGGGGAACAGTCATCCATGAACTTCTCCAGCATGGCTTCAATTTCACAAGCAGCAGTCCTCCCAGAACTGCTGCAACGTGAGTCCCTCACACAGGCAGACAGTCCTCCCAAAACTGCTGTGGTGTAGATCACTCTTCCACGGGGTGCAGTCCTCCAAGGACAGGCTGCTCCAGCTTGGGAGCAGGGCCCCCTCTCCCCAGTGGGGCACCCACTGGATCACAGCCTCCTCCAGGCACCTTCTCCATGGTCTATGAGTGGATCTCTGCATCCCCCGTGGATCCCCATGGGCTGCGGGGGCACAGCTGCTTCACCATGCGCTGCACAACAGCCTGCAGAGGCATTGGTGCCTGGAGCACCTCCTGCCCCTCCTTCTCCACTGACCTTGGTGTCTCCATGTTGTTTCCCTCACATGTTCTCACCTCCTCCTCTTTTCTGGCTAGAAGGAAAAAACTGTGACACACTTTTGTTACGATTTTCTCCTTAACTATGTTATCACAGAATCATTACCAACCTCTCTAGTTTTGGCCAGCAGTGTGTCCATCTTCAGAGCCATCAGGGATTGGCTCTGCTGGACATGGTGGAAGCTTCCAGTAACTTCTCATAGAAACCAGCTCTGTGTCCCCCACAACCTCTCACTACCAAAAACCAGGCTGTGCAAAAAAACGATGCACACTTCTTCGTTTTGGATTTAGTTAGTGCAGTGCAGCCCTCAGATTTGTATGGTTTTTTCACTCCCTGTATAAGGGAGTACAGTTTTTATGACATCCTGTTTGTCAGCAGCCCATACTTATAGCACACTGAAAATGGCAAAATACTGATAATGCATTGTGTAGTGTGTCCATTTAGTTATCAGCTAAAATTATACCTAATATTAGCCATATCTCTGCTTAAACATTCACCCATGCCTATGCACCTTGTCATTGTTGAACTAAAAACGTATGAATCTTTAAGTTCTGCCAGTTAAAGCAAGATTTTATTTCCACCAGATGTGGAGTTTTGGTTTTGGTTTTTGGGTGGTTGGTTGGTTGGAGTGTTTCTGTAAAAATAATAGTTGTTTAGTAAAAAACATTTAAAGAGATACTTGCATATTATTGCACTTTTATTTCAACAACCAACACAAAATGTAAACATTCTTTCTATTAATATTCTATATGCATGCTGAAAAAATATTCTTTTTGTTGGCTGCCATACTTGCTTGAGTTTCATTATATTTTACAATTAAGTGCTATTTTGCAGGATTATTTGGAGAAACAGCATACAGTAGGAAACAGCCAAGGAGATTTCTAGGTCAGTAGAAGATAAATTCAGTCATTTATTCCGTTCTTAATATCTGACAATAGCAATCATTTTTTACACTGTGGTGAAAATGAATCACAAAGCATGCTTCTTTAATAAGTTACTATGTGTAATGTGGTATCTGCTCTTCCAAACATGGTTTTTATTGACTATTGAAGCTAATATATTAGATACATAAAACACACATAAAATGTACATAAAATAACTGTGTCTGCACTCCCACTGATGTCCATGGGCTGCAGTAGCAACTAATTGCCTCCATTTTCTGTAGAGAAACTGGTATTTTTGGTTGTTTTCAGTTTTTATTTATATGTACTCATTCACAAACTGTTTTAGTCAACATAATATTGGTAATTTTTAAGCTCATCTTCTGTGAAATTCTACATTTCCTTTTTTTCCTAATCTGTCAGGAGTTTTTATTGTGTTATTCTGGGATATGCTGAGAAGATATTGTTCTCTTGCTGATTTTATTTCTCATCTGTAAGTCATACCTCCTCCAGATGAAGTTCTTTTAGGACTTGAGAAATTAAGCAGTTCTGTTCTGTGAAATAAAGAGTAATCAGGTGTTGTGAGACCAAAAGTAAAAGTTTGTACAATGAATTCTTACACATGCAGTGCTGATAAATTTGAAATTGCCTGGTAAGAAATTTCAAGGACTGAATAAGTGGATTTTTGTCGGAACACTGTGGCAGAAGGACAGAAGTTGTAAACATTATTGCTATATAAATTCCTTCAGTCCCTAGAATAGTCTTTAGCACTTCATGAACTCCTATTGGATGCTGAACAGGTTTAGTGATTAGAAAAGAGAGTGCTAAAGGAAAACTAAATTTCAAGTAAAAGTCTCAAAGTTAAAGTTTCAAGCAAAAGCTTCATATTGGGGTACTTTATTACTTGTCATGATAACCTACTTGTCATGATGACAAGCTTGTTCTCATTTCCTTAGAAACAATGCAAAAATATTATATATATTTATAATGTTATGGTACAACTAGAAGGTTATATTAGATCAAGACACAAAACAAAGAGCATAAGCTATAAGCACCAGGAGTAAAGAACAACAAATGTTACAACCAGGCACAGATCTAATATTTAAATAAATAACAAGGAGAATCAAGAAAAAAACAAGATATATCTAGAAGACTAGAAAAGATGAGCTACCAAGAAAGACTTACCTATGAATGTGGTTGGTTTTGAAATTTTGTTACACTGTACTGATAAATCTAATCTGAAAATGTTATGTTTAATTTTGGTAAACGAACGTTTTATAACTTTCTAGTGCTCTTTAGCAACTCAGGGAGATTTGTGCCAGATGATTCTTGGTTTAACAACAAACATGAACTTTAAAAATACAAAGCTTGTTTATTTTCAAAAATATTTGACAAAACTGGTTTTTGAAAATTTATTTCACTATCATCTACTTAACATTTAAATATTTTCATTTCTATGGTAAGATAGAACAGAGTAGAAATAGTTTGTGACAGAAATTCAACTGATAATTTTTTTTTTATGTCTTCAAATGGTTTTCTGAGGAAAAATTAATCTCATGCTGAGTACTTAGCTATACCAGAAACCATGGAATAAGAAGCAATCATCAAAGCTAGCTTTCAAAGTCCTAGTGCCTCAGAAACATCCACTTTGGCTCACCTGCTTTACAGTTCTTGACAATTAATGACTCAGTGGTTGCCACAGGGCCTCCAGTGCTTTTTCCCTTCCAGCCTGTGACAGCAATGAAAATAATCAGGTCTTCAGCCATGTACACATACTCTCTCCCTTACAATTGGCTCTGATGGACAATATGATTTATCCTAAAAAAGCCAGGTGGGACTCGTCCAAAGATATGATAACTGGTCTCCCATTACAATTAGATTTATTGCCAATACAGTATCTAAATATTGCCAATACAGTATATAATACAAATAGTTCTAAAGGGTTATGATATTAGGCAGGTTCCACTAGATATGTGTCAGTCTACAGTCTTTGGCTTTTCAGAATGCAAATTGCAAGGCAACAAAGGAACTACGGAGCTACTTTAGGATTTTCTCTCTCTATGTAACCAATCTTAACCACTAGTCTCCATCTAGAAGCTGCTTACGTTTTGCCCAGTTAGCCCAGTCTCCAGCAGCATTTTTTATCCTTTTGTAGGCTGAAGTAGCAAAGTCAATCCCAATCATCATGACTCACAGGTCTGTGGAATGAGAGCATTGAGACAGTTCTTCCTGAAATTACCACCTTGTGTTCTTATCTTAGGACAAATCCTGTTGCCCATCAGTGAAACTTGAATGGCAGAGGCTGTGCGCTGGAGGGGAGAATGCATGCAAACACCTGCTACCACTGCATCATCAAATTTGTAATCTTTATCCCCTTTCAAGGCCTTTGATAGACACTGTTAGCTTAGTGATTGATTGCAGACAGTAGCTCAAATAAATGAGCAAATATAGATAGCACTTCAGAATCATGGAGCATCATATGCAACAGTGCACTTCTAAGACTGTGATACATACATGCTCCTGACCATGGCATGGATCATTTTAAACAAACTTACCTGACCTGTGACCAAGGAGAAGAAACTATTCTGCAGAGACTATATACTGCTAGCTTTTTGCTACCTAATTTTATTGCAGTTTTGCTTGCAAGATTTAATTATTTCTTAATGTATGAATGATCTCTTCAGCAATGGATAGAAGTATACCAATGAGCACAAGGCACTTACCTGAGAGAATGTTCTCATTTGATTGATAATTTGTTTATTTTTGCAAAGTAAGATATAATCTGAATGAAAATACTTGTGGGAGAATACTAAATATGTATATATACAAGGTTGAATTATTAGGGTAACTCTTTCATTGAAAAATACAGACTTTTTCACATATGAGGAAATGCATGCATCAAGGCAGAGATTTTGATTGATAACAGGCAGCTATGTGCAAGTGCAGGAAAGGGGAGGAAAATTAGCAGAGAAGTTTTGACTCTTGCTTGTCCTGCAGCAGTTGATAATTACTTGCAAGGTTTCAAAAAATATTCAGTCATACCATTAAGGCTTATTTCTCATCGGCCAGCTAAATAAATTAGAACATATTTCATATAATTTTTCTATGGACTACTAACTCATACATTATCCATTTATTCCTATTCTTCACAGATTTGATCACAACATTACAGTGACATGAACAAAAACCAAAAATCCTCTCAATATGAAATTATATGTCTGAATGAAACAGGGAAGGCAGGATAATAAACAAAACATCACATAATAATTAAAAGTATTTTGATCATAGCTGAAAACATGACACAAGACCTGACAATTCTCATTTCTTATAAAAACCCTTTAATATGGTGGCTCACTAACAAACCTATAATTATGACTTTTGTGTCAAGGACCTGGAATGATATTTAAAATACAAAGAAAAGTAACATTAATTAATCAAATATTAATAAAATTTCCCGAGTGTGAATGATATATTTCAAGGTAAGAATGTTTAAGTGGGTGAGTTTGTGAGCTTCATCATTTTTGTATTTGAACCAAAAGTTGAGCTTAAAGTACCTCATTTGTACAACTTACATGATGGCAGCTTCTCATCTTTTTGCCTAGTAAAATGTATGATTGATTCTTCAACTTGACCTTCAACTCTCTCTGTGTTATGTGGCCTCTATCATTTATGCTTTTGGGTAAAATTTATTAGCGGTACATTCTTGTCTATTCCTTTTGGTATTTGCATTTCAATCCCACCATTTGTCCAATTTTTTTCCCAAGTTTTTGACATTTGGTTTTTTTCCCTTCACAGAGTCCAGCCCAAAAATTTGCAAGTTCACAATTCACTGTAAAAACAAAGCAGTTGGTTTCTCTTTAATGTAATTCCATTTTTCAATAAGTGCTACACCATTCTAACTCTATGGAATTTGATGAATAGCAATTATGCCTTCAGCCATATCACTACTTTTGTGATTTTGTTAAACTGTTTTGTTTCACAGCTCCTCAGTACAACTGCACTTGTTTCCAGGTAGACTGAGGAATTACTGAGAGGCCTAAAAGAGACAAACTGAAGAATATTATCAGCAACTAGTGGTATTTCCTCTACTTATGCACATGTAATTGCTACACCTAATAGATATTTTCTCCCTCAACTCTAGTCAAAGAGGAAAATTAGCAGTCATTATAGCCGAAGGTGACAAAGAGTCATAGAATCTTAGGGTATCCTCAGGAGGAAGAGACCCACAAGGATCACAGAAATCCAATTCCTGTCCCTGCACAGGACAATACCATGTGTCCAAGAGCACTCTCCAAATGAACAAAGATGTTCATTGAGACTCACTTTACAGCAAAGCAGGAGAAACTGAAGAGAAGGCCATCTTCACTGTTGTGCTTGTTTTCAAACCTCCATGTAGAAAAGACTTGAAAGAGAATAGTCACATTTAACATAAAAAAGAACAGGTTGCTGTTGTTCCAGGTTATGAAGAATTAGTATGGTTACTAGCAAGTCTTCCATCTTTAATGACATGATCTTTTTATACATGTTTGTCATACAGGGGAGCTGAGCATCGATTCAATCCTGAAAAACATTTCATACTGCAAACCTATTTATATTGCTCTAGGCATCCGTTACTTCCGTTGTTTCAATTCTTTGGTACAAGTAGAATTTTTGCTGCAAATGTCCTTGGAGTTTTCTTTAAATAATGCCTCCAAAATAACATGGAAACATATCTTTGGTTCTGCTACTCTCTACTACAAAACTGTTAAACTATCAGTGAAAATATTTTCTCCACAGTTGCTTCTATTAAGAAATTATCATATAGGAAGTATTGTGAGAGGAGTGATAGAAAAATTAAAGATGTAAAAAGCTAGGCACTCTATGGGTATCTTGCCTCCTTGCAATCAACCAGCAGACATTTCAGATCCAGAGTCTGGCCACTGGCTGAAGCTTTGTTATAAGTGTCAATACCTAAGAAGAAAAAAAGAAAAACCTTTCTTTCCAAGGAAAGACAATGAATGTCTAGAGAAATGCTGTGTTTCGTAAGTGTTTTCCAGTCTTTTAATCGAATTATTATTATCATTATTTTTACTTCTCAGTTTTCACTTCCTTTCATGTACTATTTTGTATATATATCCTAAAACTGTTGGTTTGGTTGAGAAAATGAGTTTGTCTTCTCACTCATAGTTGTTAATAGACAAAAGAAAGAGGACATAATGGGTACTATGATTATAGGAATGAGATTCAAACACATATATATTTGAAGTTTTATTTTAACCTCTATGAAAAGCACAGGTAGTCATGCTGTGATTTTTGCCCAAATTGCCCAGCAGCTTGTACAAACACAGACAGGGAAGTAATTTTTATAATTATTGCTGGAAGTCATCGCAATTTGGGGTACATAACTAAGGAAGTAAAAGTACATAACAATCACCAGAGTTTTAGTATACAGTCATTTGCTTCGGATCTTCATAAAAGCATGACTCAGAGAACTACAATCACTCATCCATAAGGCATCATGTTCTGTTACTCCTGAGGTTTGTGAGTTTGCTTTCTGAAAATGTAAGTATGTTGCTCACAGAGTTCAAGTTCTGTGCCCTCTGTATGTGGATTAAGTCCCGTTGATAAGTAGGTAGAAACGCATGCAGTTTAGAAACCCCAGTGATTAAATTGTATTATAAACTGTAAGGAAACACAATTTCAAACAGAATCATCTTGCTTTTTGACTGCTTAGAGTCAGTTACACCTGGATATCTGACAAGATAATATTTTTCTCCTCTTTGTATCATGCAAAATGTCATTTTACTGCCTGAATTTGGATAATATATTTTTATCATTTTACCTTGAGAAATTTTCCTTTCTCAGATGACCAAAAAATTCTTCACTGTTGGAGTGTTCAGACAACATTTCTTTGAAAGAAAAAGCTTTAAAAAATTAGATATTTGTTCATGTTTGGAAGACTCCAAAACTAAACTCTTGCTAGATCATTATTTCCCACTGAGTATTCTTATTCAGAAGACCTTTTCATTTTAAAGGATCTTTCATCAAATTGAATTGCATCCCAAGCGTAAAGTGCACTTACATAACTGAAGTGCTAGACTCATAGCTTAAAAAAAGTGCTTCATTTGCTTTTCTTAATTCATAACATGTGTATTTTACCATTTCCTAAACACAGCTAAGCAATATTCTGTTGACACCATATTTGTTCTGCCAGTAACCTTACTGTCAAGCATTTGTAAAGAGACACTTGCAAGTAATGAGATTTCATTATTAAAACCTCTAATTTTTTGGGGAGTTTTTTTGTTTGTTTGGTTGGTTTTTTGGGTTTTTTTTTGTGCTGAGAGGTATTTTCTATGATACATGGAAACCTGAAAACGCTTATTTATGTATGAGGTAATTATATTCATGTCAGCAGTCCCATTGAGTTAATGAGATTATTGACAAGAGAAAAGTTGCTCCTATTTTGGTGTTTTCAGAATTAGACCATGTATTCTGTTTCGATGTTTTCAAAATCTTAGAGGCTGTTTAAGCAGCTCTTTTCCCCCTAGATTTGCTCAATCCTAATTGTTAGACCTACATGCTACTGAGTAGTGAAGTCCTTTAAGCAGCTTTAAAGATCTAAGCCTAATATACTTGATAGATGTCTATGCTAATGTCATCACTTTCCCCAGTCTCTGTGCTGATTTTCATAAGCATTGCTAATCAGTATGACAGAACAATATGATTTCTTTTTTAATCTCAGGAGTTCTTAGCCCGTCTTATATGTGGTCCCACACTGTAAAACATAAAAACCCCACACGATTATCTCTTTTCTCTCACAAAGGGTATTTCCTGTATGTGAATGATTTGTTTTCTCAGGCTGCAGCTGACAGAACTGGGATTGTGTGGCTCCTGCTGTGATCCAATACAGGTTCTTTTATTCTCTTATTTTTTAAGGAGGCCTTTGATTTCCAAACTAGTCTGAAATGTTGTGTTCCTTTTGTTGTCTGGATACACAATCAGCAAAGTACACCTTAATTATGAATTCAAGGTGAAATTACTTCAAAATGAATTTGCAAAGAGGAAATAATAACCAACATTCTTCTATTACTGCACTGAGAAACATCTAGCCTTCAAAAAACTCACAGGAACCCTGAAAATGGTGTTTTTATTATTGGTGATAAAATAGTGGGTTTTATTCCCCATGCAGAAATTTTGCGCATGATTGCAAGCTTATACAACCAATAAGAGAATCATGTCTTACAAAGATACATTAGCTTGCATCCCTCAGTGCTTCAAAGATCAATATTGGCTGCTCTCTTATTTACTACTTAGAGATAGACACTTTGGTATTTTATGTTGTCTTGCTCTCTAGCAGCACAACACTCCTTTCCCATTTTCCCTTTACCAGCAAGGTCTCCCAAGTCTTTTTCTAAAGGCAAGTTTCAAAAAAAATAATCAATAATGGACAAAATCCTGTTTATGGGTCACTTGAAGAAACTGAACCCATAAAGTTTCATGGGACCTGCAGGTCTATGTCTAAGGGTGCACAGACAACATCTTTGAAAGTCTGGACTGTGTTATCTTTGAAAGGTCATGGAGACTCTAGGCAATCTGCAACAACTGCAGGAAGTAAAATGTCACATTCGTATTCAAAAAAGTCCAAAAGGATCATGCTGGGAAGTACAGATCAGTCTGCTTCACTTGGATGCAAAATGGACCAAGTCCTCTTGTAGCACATTTCTGAGCACATGAAGAACCAGAATTTGATGCCAAAGTCAGTGTGGGCTGCTGAAGGTGTATCATGTACGACGTTATGATAAAATGGCAGAATCTGGGAACAAAACGGGTGAATATAATCTATCTCTATTAGATTGGGATGTCATGTTGTAGATGTGGGGACAAAAAGTAGAGATATAATTAGGTGGATCATTGCGGTAATTACTGGTTCATGTTTCATGTAGGGGGTGGTTACAGGTGATGCTCCTCAAGGGTCTGTCCTGAAATATACGCTGTTCAACACACACTGTGAATAAGCCGAGAAAGTACACACTCACCAGGTTCATGTATAACTTCAACCCAGGAGCACCAGCTAACACACACTGGAAGGCAAGATGGTAATTCAGAGGAACCTGACAAAAAACGATGAACAGACAAACAGGAAGTCCATGAAATTCACCAAGGAAAAAAGCCAAACCATGCACTTGAGGTAGAATAATCATGGCTCCTGCTATGATACAGACATGGGGTTCATCAGCCAGGGAGCAGCTCCGCAACTGTTCAGTAAGGAAATATCAGCCAGCAGTGCTTCTGAACAACAACTAAAACTAACGTTTTCTTGGATTATATGAACAACACACTCAGGAAAATTATGATACACCTTTGCAGTCTACATTTGTTAGTCCCTATGCAGTTACCAAACTCAGTTTACAGTCTCCCAGCATGGCAATGATGCTTGCAATTTTGAGGAGCTCAGGGAGGGTCACTGGATGGTGGATCTGGAGCACTCACCCTAATGAGGAGGTGCTTTGGAGCCAGGACTTGGAGCAGAGACAGCTTCAGACCACCTGACAGTAATCCAATGCCTCTGGAGAAGGGACTAAGGAGATGGCACCTTCAAAGAGGTGCCTGTAGGCAGGAAGAAATACAGTAGATATACATAAAAATGGGGAAGATCCCAAGTAGATGTGGAAAAATTAACTTTAAATATAATGAAGTTTGAAGGAGGTTTCCAACAGAGATGGCAGTTCTTAAAGTTCTCTGGGAATGGATGCACCTTGGTACCCTGAGTACCTTGATCTGAAATTTCAGTGGTGACCTTTATTTAAGCAAGAGACTTTCCCAAAAATAGACTCTAATTATCTCATTAAATGAATTTGGGGAGTGAAGAAGGGAGAAAGTAGATCACTCTTAGTGGAAAAATTGTATGACAGGACATAACATTTGGGGTTAGCGTTGGCTTATTTATTGATATATAGTCAGCATACCATAAAATAGAATAGTGTACATTGGGAAGGATTTCTGGAGTTCAAAGTTCAATCCTTAGCTCAAAGTACAACTAGATTAAGTTGTTCAGGATATTTTTGAGCAATAAAATTGACTGAGAAAAGATGACAAATATGTATTTTAAACTACGAAAACTTTACCCCTACCTACTTATGTTAAATAATAAATAAGAGTTTTGACTGCAGATTATGACAGTGAGTCATCATGGCCCAGGTTTTATTTTGACAACCATCATTCGTTGTCATAATGAGTTTGCATAAGATGCACCAAAATCAATTCATCAGCCATAATTTGGCCTTTGCCATAAATCAGGCATAGCTATCAAAGTGGCCAAACACAGGGCTAAAGTAAAACTCCGTTTTGAAGAATACCTTTCCTTTCTGCTCAGGAAAGAATGGTCTTTAGGAGACTGTGGGAAAGACCTAGTCTAGGTGTCACAGAAAAGCCAGACAAAGGATCTTCCTTGAACAGCTATATTGAAAAAGCAAATACTTCCTAGAGAAATGTACAAGAAGTCATGTAGTCAAGGTTATGCCAGAAAATGTGTTCAAAGATCAATATTTCTTCTGTGGAATTCAATGCATGTTTACACTGCACAGTAAGAAATTAGAACTTTTCCTGGATATGAACTAGTGTCTTTATGGTGTTTAGCATGCCTTGTAAGCTAGTTTCTATATATTTAAGTCTATGCTGCATTGCATATTTTAAATGTAGCCTCACTTAGAATTGATCTACTGAGATCATACTAGTTTGCCTGGCTACCCTCCATCTCTGCCTTTTAGTTTTCTGTTATCCTGAAATATCTATAAGGGGTTAAGCGAGTGCAGCACCACAGGAACTGATTGCTTGGGCTGCTTTAGAAACAGTGTATGAAAGATTTCCCTAAAGGCTGTGGTTTTTCAGTTTGAAGCCTGGAAGAATAGAACTGCTGCTGTGAAGCCATGAGGACTGAATGAAAAGACACTCTAGAAGTGCCAGTCTCTCTTGAAACAACTTCTCATTCCCACTCAGCAATTAAATTTTTCAACTGCTTGTGTCTGGAAATTGCAGCATTATCCTACTGTCTGATTTATCAATTATGAGAGAAACGGAGAAATTAGGATTATTACAGAAGTTGAACTGTTGGGTTGTTTTTTTTTTTTAAGTTGGATGTCTGAACCTCACTAGTACCATTTAAATCCTTTTCTGTTTGGGGAAAACAAGCAAAAAAAACAAGCAACAAAAGATCTCATAAAGAAACTTCCAAAATGTAACAGAAATGGTCTTTTGAAAAGTTGTCTTGAACAGTAAAAATCTTAAGTGCTCTGTGTGATCCACTAGCCAAAAATCAAACATTCCTGCAATTTATTTCTTCAACTTCATGCTCTCTTCTGTTCAGGGCCTTATCTTCTCTAATTGTAGACCTTGGATGCACACCAAGTCGATTTTTCCCTACAGAAGCATCAATGTCTAAGTGGTCATTTGCATCTTTGCCAAATATTAATAATTATATGCTAAAAAATAGGGAAGATTACTTCACTTGAGAAATTTCTAATGAAAGCAATTTTTTCCAATCCTCCCACAATAAAAGAGATTCTGACTAGCAATTAAAAAAAATAATCTGATCCTGAAGATTGATGTTCAGTCTAAATTGAATATTTTGCCTTTCCCTAACATCTCTCCAACCTCAGCTCAACAACAAACTAGGGAGTTAAGTCCTAGTTTCATGTAAACACTATCTTCTCTTGCACTCCTTTAAAGAATGAGTAACATTGCCAGTGATTTATGCCAAATTTATTGATGGGGTATGGTGATGGGCTCAAACCAAGAGTGATTACCAGCCTGGTTTACACTGATGGTGGCATGAAGGATGAGGAGAACAAAAAGGTCACAGCACAAGTAAATAACGAAGAAAAGAAATAGCAGTAGAGGGCTAGGGAGTAAGCCTCCCTGTAAAAGAAGGTATAAAAGAAAAAGTGCAAATATAGGACAATAAAGCAGTAATGGCGGAAGTCTGCCAAGTCTGTAGGATATTTGAGGTCCATTGATTTAAGAGAACTTCAAAATGTGTTTGAAGAGGTTTTGTCATTTCTTCTTTCTGTCATTTTGTCATTTCAAGACTTGCATGTCTCATTAGTGTGCTTAGTTAGTGTGCTTTTCATAGTTATGTCTGACTGTGGGCCAGGCAAGTAGATTATGAGGTTTCAAAATCTCCTACAAATTCTTCAAGGTCTACAGGTATCATGCTTTTGCCCATTTTTCAGGAGTGACAAAAGATTGTCATGTCTCACATTTGTTACACTGCGAGTTCTGCTTTCCAGCCAGCTCCTGCACCGAACTCGCATTTAAGGGTACAGTTGGTACCTTTCCGATCTCGTGGGTCTTGACCTCAGGCAGAAGCGTGGCAATGGCGAGGAAAGAAGAGAGGACTCCCATGGGTTCAACTGGGTTTTATTTCACCCAGAGGGAGCCCACAAAAAGCGAATTTTTCCCTCTGGGTCTCATCTTAAGTACAGGAGTGTGGAAAGGTGCAGGGGACAGCCTGGAACCAATCCCAGGGGTGGGGAGGTGACCTAGAACACAAAGGACAGACAGTAGGACAATTCCATGCATAAAAATGAAAGTGGGGAACTGAGAACCTGCCGAATCACTCAACAGCTTTCCAAAAGCTTTCCAGGCTTCTGGACAGGGCTGCAGAGTGATGGACAGGATCCATCCTTTGGGAAAAAAACCAAAAGGGGTTTTAACATGGGGGTACAAGGACAAACCATTGTACATAAATTTGGTAAATCCAAAATGCACACCACAACATTACATCTTAGAGAATTCTATGGTATTTCAAAATGTGTCTTAAATAATGGAGCAAAAATCATGTGTTACAGTGAACATATTTAGTTTTATCAGGCCTTTCTTTAAGAAAAAAAAATATTCATGCAGAGTTCTAATATCACAGTCTTAAATGTTGTAAATCACCAAAAACTTCTGACATTTACCCTGCACATTTTCCTTGGCAAGAAATTTGCAGCAAGTTATTCCTTTTTGAAAGTCTCTGTGTGTGTTTGTGGGGGGGAGGAAGCAGTTGTGCATTCAACCTCCAAAATTAGTATCTCTGTTCTTACTACTGATAAGGCAGGAGGCGTTTATTAGCAAAAAGCAAGGGACAAAAATTAAAACTATATCTTCTCCATGACCTAGTAAAGGGAGGTCTGACATGAAGGAAAAGATGCCATTGAACTAATTAATTACCTCTGGTATGTGATATTTGGTATTTGGCAAGATTTTCCTTCCTTTCCTTTTGGAGCAGTTGTGCCACTGGCCACAGGTAGAAGTAGCAGACACACACACATCTAAGGGACCCACAAAGTTCCTTTAGCAGTCATGTGCTATGAATAACAGGCTCCTGTTTCTTCAGCCTTTCCTCTATGTTCACTAATAATGCTGGCCCTGCTGAGCTGTGTAGTCTGCTCTCCTGCTGCCACTTATTTCCAGCACTCTGCTTACCACTGCAACAGCAACTTCAAGTCTGTGATGTTTCTGCTGTGGTTTTCTTTGCTTCCTGATCAGGACAGAGAAAGAAGCTCATTAAGATCACCAGAAGGCAAAAGCACTTACCCATATCTCTTTGTACTTTTGTAAGGTATGATAACTGCTAGAGGTGAAGAATCTAAATAAAGTTTATATTGCTGCAAAAATGCAGTCTGGCTTTTCCTTCCTTTATCTTCCCCTACAGTCAGATCGGGTGAACTTCTCCACTTTCATACATGCAGTATGTTGACTGTAGAAAGAAAAATGTCCTGTTTCGAAGAATTTAGAATTGGAGTGAAAAGAAGTCTGCCATCATTGTGTCATCCATCATCTATGTGCCTTTGGCAATTTTGTTTAGTCATATGTCAAAACTAAGTGAACCAGAAGCAAACTGAGCTGAACAAATAATAAACGGAATAAAAATGACCCAAAAAAAAAAAAAAAAAAAGGAAAAACCCAAACAAACAACCCTAAAAAGCTCAGAAAAACTTGTGCCAGTTGTGCCAATCTTCTTTTTCCACAATAAATTGTCCTGGTGTCTCTACTGTTAATAATCTGATTCACTTATTTTAACTCTGCTTGCTGCTGAAATACTGTGACAATGTCTACATCACAGCACCATCCCTAGTTTCACTTTAGTAGTTTTTACATAGGAGATTGTAGATATAATAGATTACTCACAACAAGAATCAATACCAAAGCTGAGCTTTCAGGAATTTATCATGTGTAATTAAAGGTTAGATGAACTAAAATGTTGCTTCTCCCTCACTCTGAATGAGTACATGGAGAAGTTTGAGAATACAAAAGACACATTTTTCTTAGGCAGGTTTTTGTTTTTTCTTTTAATTTCCAGCATCACTAAACTTCTTGTAGAGAGGTAACTGAAAAGGGAAATCTCTGAATCACTCACCATTTTGTCAAATAGTTCTGGATTTCCACAGCATCTTTTTTCTTCTTGCATTGATCTTTAATGGAAAGTTTCATACACTCCTCTTGCTATTTCCTCTTTGCTGCTTTGCTGCAGCCTCCAGCTGTTAGTATCAATTCTGTTTTGCTGAAGAATACCATTCATTACAATCTCTTCTGGTACTAATGTCAGACTCCCACAGCTGTGTCTAATCCCAGATTAGTCCTTGTTTAGGAGTAAGGGGCTTCAGAGTCTCTGATGGTGCGAGAGAAAATCCTCCTTGGGAGAGAAAAAATGCTTGTCCTACCCTTTCCTGATGGAAAGTGACCTGTTTGCCAAGGTACAGCCTAACCTCTCTCCACTGACCACAGAAATCAGGTAGGGCTACCACCCTGTCTTGCAATAACCTGAAAAGAGGTACAGTCTTCCAACTCTGGAGCCCTCATTGCTCTGGTTAACTACTGTGTGTGATTCTTAAGCTGTCTTCTCTTTGTGGTCCTTATTTAAAAAGTAGGGTATTTTGATGGTTAAGACTCTTCTGAGAAGGCTTAAGTTTGAAAAATGCAAACATTTCACTCTGGCTTTTCTGTGACAAAGTCTGTTGGTATTTGTTGCTGAAACACTGGATTTTACATGGCGCTTTAGACCAGTGATGGTGGCAGGAGATGGGAATTCAGTGAGCAGACTGAAAGGCAGTCATGTTGAAATCTCTCACTAACTCCTCACACCTTTAGTGTAACATCTGATTTCATGTACATGTGTGTGCATTTCTCTCCTGAGGATGTTCAGATGGCTAATCAGAGGTCTTTTTTCATGTGACTATTGGTATCCCACTTCACTGACACATGATGTATTCTTTTGTTAGTGAATGAACAATATAAATATCTGGGTTAAGAAGGGTCCTTAAAAGCAGTAACTGAGAAATTCAAGAACTGGCATGAAAAGTGCTAGAAGTGCAACATGTACGAAATCTCTTTCAGTCAAAGCGGTGAAGGATTGAGAATCTTGTTTTAGCCCCTACTCTGATGGACAACCTGTAGCAATCTGAATACACAAAGATTTCCCTATGCCAAAGGGAAAATGATGTTCTGTAGCTTTCCATCTATACTATTCTTATTTCAAATCCTTTGGAACAAAGGCTGACATTTACCTCATACCAAGCACGTATGCTGTTTAGAACAATTGGATATTGGTCTATATTTGCCTGTAAACATTCCCAACGTTTCAAGTATTTCTTATTTTTTATTATTATTTTAATGCTATGAATTCCCCTAAGGGAATTTATATTGTTCTAATGTTTCTCTTTCCTATTATGGCTCATTCTTAATCCACTTGGGTTTCACTCCCATAAGCAGCATATTCAAAGCAAAAAATAATTATACCTAATAATTATGTCCTCTTTTGCCTATTGTTTTCCTGTTTATTTATTTATTTATTTAAAGACTGTGAGATTGTGTCAAAGAAACTATTAGCTAGAAGTCCGTGGCTGTTAGCAGGAGGTATGTACCTACCCTTCTCTGCAATAAAGGAAAACAATTTATCTGTGTTAACTGTTGCCTAGTGACTTTTATGTTTGCAGCTCACAGCACTCTGGAACCTGCAAGTAAATAGATTTACATATTGTTGTGTCAGGTTACAGTATTCTTAGTTTTCTCTGCCTGAAGATGGCAAATAGGAAATAAGAAATTATAATTTGGCCAATGAGCCTTAAAACATATGTGATCTTTGCAGAGCAATTACCTTTCTCTCCAAATACACAAAGAAAGTATTCCCCATAATGATAACACATTCTGTGTGAAGTGATATATGGTTTTCACAGAGGCCTTTGCCTCTGGAGCACCAGATGGGACTAAGCTCAGGATCAGTGGCTGACTCAAGAGTTTGTGGTGTGGTACTTCCAGCTGCTGGGCTAACACAGACCTGGAGGAAGAGGATAGGCATTTGCTGAGATTAGTCCCTTGTGACAGATCATACAAGGTAAGTCGCCCACACTTGGTCTGGCATGTTTTTAAGGTTTAGAGAGTGAATATGTACTCTTCCAGAGCAGCCTAGCAGCAAAATAAAAGAGAATAATACCTGAAATTCAAAAGCTGAAATCTCTTCCTGAGGTTCTGTACCCTACAGATGCCATGTTGCAGATGAATAAACACACATGCTATCAACAAGTCCTTGGGGACGGTGCTTGCACTTCCAGCCAGTCTGGTTTTAACCAAGTGTCCAACGTGAGACAACCTGGTCCATGCAGGGGACATGGGGTCTCACGTGCGTCTGCTTGCACTGGCAAGGCAGGGTGGCTCCTTGGACCCAGCAGGATGTAAAGCGAAAAACATTGGGTAAATTTTTTCAGACCCTTGCTTATCTGCTAAAACTAACTCCTAATATTCAGAAACAGGACATGTTCTGCGAGTCTATCTTTCTTGAACAGATAGAGAAGTTCTCTCAGGATTTTACTAAGACAATAGTTCCCAGAATTTGCTTTGTGAGAACAGAAGCTGGTAGTGGTGATGGGAATCACCTTCTGTAATGTTCAATTTCCTTGCTGCATTATATGATTTTTCAGTCATTCAGAATGATCTTGTACACAATTTTAACTGCTTGCCAGATACAGAGGGAAGGTATTGCTTAAAACTCTTACAAGGACCAAGTGGTGACTATTTCCCCACCCTGCTTACCTATAATTTTCACAGGTTATGAGGTGATTAATATCCCACTTCCATTACATATGTGCAATTACTTCTTTAGCAGGATTGTGTATTTTTTCTTATACATGTATACTTCCTATTAGCATGCTTACTCCAAATGAAAAGGCATCACTTACCAGATTATTAATGTTGGTACCGAAGTATGATTTGTAATATATTGATGATTACTTTGTCTGGGGAGGTAGGAAAAATTAGCCAAAGTTGTGGAACAATAAGGGTAAGTTATAGCCTGTTAAGGCTTCATGTGAATTTCCTCATTCAAAAGGAAAGCAACCATTACTAGCCTATTCCATAAGAGATTACATTCACCTCTACTGGACTGAAGCCATGTGACTTCTAAATCAAAGCATCTACACAGGGATTCAGTAAATGCTTTGCAGTGGGATTAACCTCTGGGGAAATAAAGCCTTAACTTCACTCTTTTCTGGAGGATCTCCATGTAAAAAACCGTCTTATAATTGTAGATGAAACCAAATACAAAAGCAGAATTAGGCTTTCAAATAGCTGACATAAATGTGGTCAGACCCTGTCAGTCAGAAAACTGACAAGGTATCCCAGCCCTCCATTTCTGATTTTTCTGAAGTTTAAGTTTCTACAGAAAATGTAACTCAGAAAAGAGGGCTTTGCATTGCTTAAAGTGATTAAGTTAAATTAAGCTGAAATCGTTTGAAAACGATTTTGGCACTTTTTGTGTATCCATGTGGAATGAAGTCATGAATGAAGGCAGAGGCCTGATCTCTTGAATATGCAAGAGAAACAAGATAAAAATCTCAAAACCATAGCAGTAGAGACAAAAATGGCTTATAAAAGTGCTAGGGCATAAACCTAATAGTGTAAGTATTTGCATCACAATTTAAAATATAAACTAGAAACAATGCAAGTAGAAAACAATAAATATCACTAACTGACTCAGTGACTGAGGTATGAAGCTGCTGAAATTTATGTAGGTTTTTATGGCTTCCAATTGATTAAAAATCTACACATTCCAAAGTAAAGTCTACTAGGAAAATTAATAGGTGTGAACTTATTGACAGGAGTTGCTTTTGAAAGTGAAATAACTACAGCCCAGGCTGAATAAAAAATAAGTACACTTTCTAACAAGATGCAGTGCAGTTGCTCCTCAGAACCATTGTCAGTGTGTGGTCGTTTGGCATTTGTTTAGAGATGATTTTTGTGTCTTCATTAATGTAAATAAGAAAGGTGTCTATGCATGTATATAAATAAAGTATCTGAAGTTAAAACTCTTTAAAACAACAGAAGCTGTCTTGTGTCATCTAGATGCCTGCTATAGAAAAAAATAAAACATATTAAAAAACAACTCCAAACAAAAACCTGCGCAAAATGACATACTTTTTACACAGTCTTTCTATTAACACATAAAATCAAGCCAAAAGATTCTGCATCTAAACTAACAAAACAGAATTACTTTCCCCTCACATGCTTAGTAATGTATAGTGTTGGGATATCCCAGGGTGCTTTTTTCCATTGTAAAAAAATGGCAGTATCTATGCTCTCAGACTGACTGAGCTATGAAATGCTAACAACACCATTCTTCGTGAAGTGATCAGGTGACATGAAGAGTCATTTTAAGAACAGCTTGTTTTATTACAGTTGTTAATGTTGTTGGGTTCATATGGACAGTACAGTACTTCAACTTTGTTTAGGTAAATCAGGGATATTTTGGGCAGATCATCTCCCAATTTTGTTTTGTTTTGTAGGTTTTTTAATTTGGGGTGGGTTTTTTTGCATTTTAGGATTATTAAAATTGAAGGTGAACTGTCTCATAAAATTGTGAACCTACTAGTCTCATTCAGTGCAGCTGGAACCCAAGACATGGATTTTGTGAGTATTCCAGCAAAAATACAGTTAATTTGTAAAAAGCCCTTTACAATCTACAAAAAAGCCCACATCCAGAAATTACTAACTATGGGAGTCCAAGCAGGACTCTGCAATGATTTGCATACAGCTCTGCTTTCCTAGCCTGTTCAGAAAGCCAGGGAAAATAATGAGCCATTGGCAGGCCATAAGACCTGGTGGTCTGTGACAGAGATGCCAGTACATCCATTTCACACACCTGTGTGTTGAAACTGCAGCATGCCAGGAGAGAATGGCTCCAGCTATGAAATCACTCACCGTGCATTGCATGTCTCCCTACAGATGTTTCAAGTAGCCTGCAGTTCATTTTGGTACAAACAAATTTGCACCATCCGTTGACCGTATTTAAGTTGAGAACAGTCAGTTGCTTTTGCACTGCCCAGCACCACTCCACACAGAGATTCTCTGCCCAGCTGGGGCCAATCTGGTGGCAGAAGCAAGAGGTTAGAACCCCAAAACACCATTCACATGATACACAGTGTTTAGAAGTCCCCCTAGCACACCTGCTCTGGTTCCACAGAACTGGGGAGAGATTTCCACGTGGCATCTACCAGCCACGTGTGAAATCATCTTGCCTATAGTTAGCTGGGCGATTTCTGTGACAAATCTTATTTTTCAGGTGCCACTGGTCAGCACTTCCTAGAGCCTGATAGTTCATGCAGTCATGAACGGCACCAGACAAGCTGATAGCACAAAATCTACCTCCATCCCTGAAGCAAGGCTCAGTGAGAAGTTTAGGACACTGGCAACAGCATTAATTGACCTCTGCATTGTTGTTGGGACAAGATGTCATGTACTTCCTGGCACCTCGGTGATGCTCTTTGTCCTGCTAGTTTGTAACTTTTCAAGTAATGGGCTTTAGCAACATTTACTCTTTCACACAGCAAACTCTACCTAACCTCTGACAATGCTTTTCTCTGATGGTAACATTTGCCTGCACAGTTGATAGGAAAAGGTAAGAGCTAAAAAATTTGTGAAAATTCAAATAGGTGTAGTCAATTGGAAGAGATGAATGTGGTTTGATTCAAATGCATATGTATACTCATTTTCAGCCAATTTACTTTGTTGTACAGAAATCAATAAATGGGAGATTCAAATATAACTCAGCAGCTCAGATTATGCGGCCAGTTGTCAAGTCTGTGTTACCAATCCTACCAGTATAACCATTTAAATGCTTCCTTTAATTATAAGAGTATTTACATTTCAGAACTATCCAAAATTTTAGTGATTGTTCTGATGACTTAGGTCTGCATCATGCTTAAAATTCATAAATCTGAATGGTGATTGGACAGAAGTATGGAAGAACGAACATTCAGGCCAAGACTTCATGGAAAGAAAAAGCTTGTAATTTTAAAAGTACATTGATGGGCCCTCTTTATTTATCCAACAAGAAAGCCAAGCAGTTCAGGCATGGCCACATAACAAAATAAGACCTAGCTGCATTTTTAAAACCTAATTAAAACCTAATGCTGTAGACCTCATAAACTCTAATATTGTTAGAAGTTAATATTGAAATGAAGGTGTCTCCCTTACACACATGTCAGTCAAAACCAAGATGTGCTACTATTGTTTTAACTGTGAAAATATTACCCTCAAGTATTGAAGATCTCACCAGGAAGACCCATCTCACGCAAATATGTATTTAATAACCTCTATGAAACCTAGTATGAAAAAAGGTTTCATCATCAGAGTTGGTTGTCTGTCCACTTGAGCACAGAATTATGTATCTTAGCATTGCATGGAATAAATACAATGAGCCTTGAATCTTGAGGACAGTACCAGAAATAAACTGCTTTAGACACAGTTTCCCTGACAAATTGAGGCTAAACTGGGTCTGTTGGAGGAGCAACAGAGGAGAAAAAGCTACAAGCAGATGAATTATCTATTAACAGGCTTACAAGAAAAACTGCTTGGGGCAGAAAATTAAATACAGTGTAATATATGATATGACATCAATTCATAACAGAAACTGAAAGGCTGATAAGTATTGTTGCATTGGCATTTAGCACTTTCTATGAGATAAATACTATTAATGGTTTGGATTTGATATGGTCATTAACATGTAGCCTAATTCTACTTTTACATCACTATTAATCAGGATTATATCTAGTTGAGTCAGTTGTTCCACTCAGCATTTTCAAGGTCCCAAATATCAAATATAAAAAGGTGGAAAAAATTAATGGAAAAAAATAAAAGGCAAACTTTTAATTTCTATTACTGGAGCCTCTGTCCTGAAGAACATGAAATGTATTGAAAACCTGTTGCATATCCCTCAAGTGAAGGGATAGACACTTGTTATTGAAAACAGAAGTGAATATTTTTGCAGAATCTGCTATGGGCTGCACTTCAGTTCTGCAGCCAGGATTGCAATTTTAGTACCACATGTTTCTTTAAAGGGGTGGAGCACCTCTCTATGAGGAGAGGCTGAGAGAATTGGGACTGCCCACTCCGGGTAAGAGAAGGTTTGGGGATGACTTTACTGCACCCTTTCAGTACCTGAAGAGAGCCTACAAAAAACATGGAGAGAGACTATTTACAAGAGCATGTAATGACTGAACAAGGTGAAATTGCTCCAAACTGAAAGACAGCAGGTTTAGATTAGATAATGAAGAAATTCTTCATTGTGAGGTTGGAGAGGCTCTGGAATGCATTGCCCAGAGGAGCTGTGGCTGCCCCGTCCCTGGGACTCTGTACAGCCAGGCTGAATGAGGCTCTAAGAAACCTGATCTAGTGGAAAGAGTTCCTTATCATGGCAGGGGGCCTGATACTAGGTGATCTGTAGGACACCTTTCAATCCAGACCATTCTATGACTCTGTGATTCTATATGCAACCAGAAACCACAGTGGAAAAATGCATTAATTTGACATTATGTGGTTTAAGGGGCAATAAGTATCAAATTAGTATAGAATTATCTTCAAGCTTTTCTCATCTGGAATGACTTTAGATTTTGCTTTTCAAAATGTATAATTGTTTCTCAAAGTTACGAGACTGGGGAATATACATGAAGGGTAAGATTTGACTTCCATGTGACTAATAGAGCTGGCTGCTATTTTAAGCAGAAACCTGTTAGATTGATATTGCATGGGGCAGAGAGAGGTTGTGAAAATTAACATAAATATGAGCAATAACTATCATTAGATATCAGAGTTAACAAATCATTTGAATAGATAAAATAGTTGAATTCTGTGAGCCTTCAGGCCATGTACAGACTTGACATGCAGGTTTGGAAGTCTGGTTATGTTGATTCTGCATTTTTCCTAAGTTGCAGAGAAACACTTGTAAAACAAACAAGTTTCTATTGGAACATTTTGCTACAAAACCAATGTCTCCCAAGAAGCGGATGGTGGAAGAGATGTATCCCTATGAGTATAGACATCTTTTTCCCCATTGTTTCAAAACGGGCAGCCTTTGTTCTACAGGTAATGACAGGTATTTCCAGAACCTGCTACCATCACTCACCATGTAGGGTTTCACATGAGGAATTCTGTTGATGCTCATTGTTACCGAGGATCAGTAGCAGAATCCAGGTGTAATTAACATGAGGCAGGAGGAGGGTGTGAGAAGACTCAATAAATGCATAAAATGTATAACTTTAAAGATGTACACAGTATAGGGATTTTGGAAACATTGCTTTCACCAACATGGTAAAGACTGCTGAATACTCCGAGTTACACATCCTGAGCTTCCTCTGATAGCCAGAAAGCAAACATACCCAAAAAATTTATGAATAGTACTACAAAACCAAGTCCTTCATGATAATCTAATACAAATATTTTTAAAATTTCTGCTCCCTTTTTTCTCCACTTAGTTTCAACCTTTTCAGCAACTAGAAGTTCACAAAAAGACATACCATCTCCTTATATGTGTGTTTTCTATACACTATAATTTCAAAGCACCAGAATACAGCTGTACTTAGGGAAAATGTCTGTGATTTGGTGGTTTGTGGTTTTTTATTATTTTATACTATCTTCCAACAGATTTTATTGTATTTGACATATTGATGCAAGCAGTATTTTTGTTTTCCACTTCTAGCAACAAGCTGTTCTCTTTCTCACTGTTCAACATATTGTTTATATTTCAACAGTTGCCTGAGATGAGGGCAGCCAGAGATATATTTTGGTTCTAGTTCTATAAGAGGTTTTTACTACCTTCTGGTAGAGAGCACTGGATATCTGTAAATTTTCCATGGGATGGCTTGCTTGCATAGTCTTGAATTGCATTAACATTCAGCTTTCTTGGCCAGCTTGCAGCTTGCCAGCTGTGTGTTCAGTTGTACCTTGAGTCCCTGTAGGAGTGCTTGGCTCTGGTCTTGTGAAACAGAACAGTGATGGCTGATGTCTGCAGATTCCAAAGTATCTGGATGAGTCTCGTCAATGGAGTAAAGTAGCATTGTGGAAGCATGCCCCACTTGTCTCTCTCTCCTTCATAAGTCTCTTTGTATTATGGAGCTAAGAGATGCTTTGGTTCTGTGCAGGTCATTTTCACTGGTGTTTGTGAGTGGTTGTCATGCTATGGGGTGGTTGTGAGGCGCAGTTTCATGACCACCCACGCTGCCTTCACCTTTACTTCTACAGACACTGTGAAATTCTCAGCAAAAGACTGGGGAATGGGGAGACAGCATCAGTTGGTGTTTAAGACCTTCTAACACCTGGGCATGACTAGCTCTGGGCTCCCCACATGGGTCCATGGGATTTTCCAACACAGCTGCTATCACCTACAGACACCTGTAACATTTCTGCCTTATATTCTTCAGCCTCAGCACCCTTCTCAGACCTGAGGGGCTCATGAGTTACCTGAACTACTGTTGTGCCACAATGCTCATTTCCAAGTCATGGTCTCTAGGCCTACAAAGGGATCTTCTAAAGAGACTGATTACGCAGAAGCTAATAATTGAGTCTGGTACTGTCTTATATCCATTTAGCCTTGAGCTTGGAGCTTGCATCTCTTTCATGGTTTTCTCACCTACCAGAGCCTACCAATCCTTTCCTCCTTCTACACCGCTATTCCTAATGACTACAAGGAATAAATCTGTAAGCTGATGATGTAGGTGCCTGGCCAGACGTGCCTTCAGAGTGCTTGGATGTTTTATGTTATACACAAAAGTGATTAATCTTCACCCTAATCTGCAGGTGGCATCTGATGGTGTGTACTTTGGTTTTCTGCATCCAGCAACCTGTCACCTGTGCAGTCACTTTTCTTCCTAATGAGCAACAGAACATAGAGCCAGAATGTGCAGATACCGAGGTGCATATAGAAGGGAGGAAAGTTGAACAGATAGGTTTTCATTTTAGTGAACTGCATAGTCTGCGATGCACAGTGATGTGTTTCCGTATGCAGTCCTTAAGGGTCTTTTCAAGCAGTGCCTTGTTATAGGGACTCAGCAGTGTCTGGGTAGTTAAGGGTGACTTGGCTGATTGCTAGAAACAAAAAACAGCAGAAGACATGGGTCAAGCTTTCCCCCATGCAGATGACCCTTCTATCATTCAACTGTTTAATTGTGGTTTTACTGGTATAAGTGCTGTGTTGCCTGTATTTTACCTCCTTGTTGTTTAGTTTGGCTTTTGTATTTTCAGTTCAAGAACATCATCTTCAGACAGCGGATCTGTTCAGGAAGACATCTCAGTCTCCAGTGTGTTTACATACTAAGCTTGTAAGAGTAATTTGCAAAAGTGAACCATGGAGAAGTTAGAGAAAACAATATACTTGGGCCCTACTTTACCCTCTGAGTGACTTTGTTACTGTTCCCCATGAAGATCAATACACTTGGATTGATAGTGCTCTTGCTGTGGGCTCTTCATAGAGTGGTTCTGCTGCAAAAGATGTTCCCTTCTACTCCAGGTGTTGCCTGTCCTGGGTCCACAGCCTCCTTGGCCCAGCCTGATAGTTTGGGGGAACAGAAGGTGTCACTGATGCATTTCTGTATGAAAGAGGCTGCATGCAAGAAATCACTTGCTGCTCATTTGTAGGAGTCACTAAAAAAAAAAAATGTTCTCCAACTGAAGGGAAGGTCAACAGATGTCTCATGGTGCTAGCTTTCACAGATTATCTCTTACCATCTCTTTCTTACTTTCTCTCAATTAAATAACAACATTTTGCTTTGGAGGTTGAAATGTCAGACCATTATAGGAATGTGTCTTCTGTGTGAGATTGGTTGTTAATGGCCAAATGCAATTGTTACAGGCAATTAAGTGGTATCTGCCAGAGACTCTTCTCTTGCTCTTTCTTGTTTTCCAAACAACAAGTACCTTTAATTTTGGCCCACTTGGCTATTAGGTCTCTTTCCAAGAATGTGTTAATGCTGGCATTGGACATGCAAGAAAAATCCAGAAAAGCACAGACAGATCACTTGAGTGAATAAGTACTAGAAAAGCTAAAATTTAAATAGTACAAATTCAATGAAGTATTCTGTTACACAACTCTTGTTTGAAATTTTGCATTAACCACTTGAAGCTACTGCCATTGTGCTCTGTTTAAGGATGTTTTTTCTTAAGGATTTTAAAAATATATTTAGATAGACTCAAATGTGCAATGTTGAACTCTTTAGATTGCTGCTGCTTGGATTACATAACGTAGTTTGAGTTAATTTGAAACTAATATTTTAATGTATGAAAATTGGAAAATGTAAAAAGAACTTCATTTTTCATTTGTCTCTAAATAAAAGCAACATGTAATATTGTCTTTGTATAACTGTAAAACAAATAATTGGACATCTGCCAGTAAACAAAAGGGAACAAACCCATATTGTCATTTTGCAATGCCCAGAAGAAATCACAGAATCATACAGAATCACTAGGTTGGAAGAGACCAAGATCACCGAGTCCAACCCATGCCCTAACACCTCAACTAAACCATGGCACTGAGTGTCACATTCAGTCTTTTTTTAAACACATCCAGGGATGGTGACTCCACCACCTCCTCAAGCAGACCATTCCAGAAATTTATCACCCTTTCTGTAAAAAACCTTTTCCTAATTTCAACCTGTATTTCCCTTGGTGCAACTTAAGGCTGTGTCCTCTCATTCTGTCAGTTGCTGCCTGGAGAAAGAGACCAACCCCCACCTGGCTACAGCCACCTTTCAGGGAGGTACAGAGTGATAAGATCACCTCTGAGTCTCCTTTCCTCCAGGCTAAACAACCCCAGCTCCCTCAGTTGTTTCTCACAGGGTTTGTGCTCCAAGCCCCTCACCAGCCTTGTTACCTCCTCTGGACACGTTCAAGCATCTCAAGGTCCTTCCTAAACTGAGGGGCCCAGAACTGGACACGGCACTCAAGGTGTGGCCTCACCAGTGCTGAATACAGGGGAAGAATGACCTCCCTGCTCCTGCTGGCCACAACCTTCCTGATACAGGCCAGGACACCTTTGGCCTTCTTGGCCACCAGGGCACACTGCTGGTTCATGTTCAGCTGCTGTCACCAGAACCCCCAGGTCCCTTTCTGCCTGGGCACTGTCCAGCCACACCGTCTCCAGCCTATATAACATTGCAGGGGGTTGTTGTGACCAAAATGCAGGACTTGGAACTTGGACTTATTAAACTTCTTCCTATTGGACTCTTCCCATCCATCCAACTGTTCCAGGTCTCTCTGCAGAGCCCTCCTACCTTCCAGCAGATTGACACATGCTCCCAGCTTAATGTCATCTGCAAAGTTACTACTGAAAGCCTCAATATCCTCATTCATGTCATCAGTAAAAATATTGAACAGAACTGGTCCCAGAATAGACCCCTGAGGGAYACCACTGGTGACTGACCCCCAGCTGGATGCAGCACCATTCACCACCACTCTCTGGGCCCAGCCATGCAGCCAGTTCTTAACCCAACAAAGAGTGCTCCTCGCCAAGCCACGGGCTGCCAGCTTATCCAGGTGTCTGCTGTGGGAGACAGTGTCAAAGGCCTTGCTGAAGTCCAAATAGACAACATCCACAGCCTTTCCTGCATCACCAGGCGGATCATCTGGTCATAAAAGGAGACCAGGTTGGTCAAACATTATCTACCTCTTCTAAACCTGTGCTGGCATGGTCTGATTCTCTGGCCATCCTGTAAGTCCTGCGTGATGACACTGATTAGATTGTTCCGTAACCTTACTGGGTACTGAGGTCAGGCTAACTGGCCTATTAATACTACGATCTTCCTTCCTACCCTTTTTGTGAATGGGAGTCACATTGGCCAGCTTCCATTCATCTGGGACCTCACCAGTGAGCCAGGACTGTTGGTAAATGACGGAGAGCAGCTTCGCACGCTCATCTGCCAGTTCCCTCATCACCCTGGGATGGATCCCATCTGGGCCCATAGATTTATGAGCATCTAAACATCTCAGCAGTTCTCTGACTGCTTCCTCCTGGATAACAGGGGGACCATTCTGCTCCCTGTTATCTACCAGCCCAGGAGGACAGTAGTCCTGAGGGTAAGCCGTCTTCCCACTAACAACTGAGGCAAAGAAAGTGTTAAGCACTTCCACGTTCTCCTCATCTGCAGTTACTAAGTTCCCTCCTGCATCCAATAGAGAACAAAGGTTGGTGTTACACTTCCTTTTCCTATTAAAGTATTTGTAGAAACATTTTTTATTATCCTTTACAGAAGTTGCCAAATTAAGTTCGAACTGAGCTTTGGCCTCCCTAATTTTCTTCCTACATGCCCTTGCAACCCCCTTAAATACTTCCTGAGACACCTGATCCTCCTTCCAAAAATGACATGTTCTCTTTTCATTCCTATGTTCCTCCAAAACCTCCTTGCCCATCCAGGCTGGACGTTTGTTTACCTCGTCGACTCATCTTTCAGCACACAGGGACAGTCTGTACCCTCAAGGTCTCTGTTTTGAAGCACACCCACCTTTCCTGGACTCCTTTGTTTCTAAGGGCTGATTCCCAAGGAACTCTCTGAATAAGTCTCATAAATAGGCCAAAGTCTGCCCTCAGGAAGTCCAATGTGAATGTCTTATTGATGTTTCTCTTGATTTCACCAAATATTGAGAACTCTGTAATTTCATGATCACTGCCCCAAGCATCACATCTCCCACCAGCCCATCTCTATTTGCCAACAACAGGTCTAACATAGTCCCTCCCCTGGTGGGCTCACTCACCAGCTGCCACAAAAAGTTGTCCTCCACACACTCTAAAAACTTCCTGGACTACCTTTTCTCTGCTGTATTAAGTTCCCAGCAGTTGTCTGGTATGTTGAAGTCGCCTACAAGAAAAAGGGCTGATGATCCTGAAAATTTCTCCAGCTGCTTATAGAGCAAGTTATTGACCTGGTTGGGTGGACGATAACAAACACGCAGTAGGATGTCAGCCTTTTTGGCCTTCCCCTTAATTCTTACTCATAGGCATTCAACTCCATCATCAGTAGTTTGATACCTGTGGCATCAAAAGCCTTCCTAATATAAAGGGCCACCCCTCCACCCCTTCTCCCTTTCTTATCTCTCCTGAAGAGCTTGTAGCCATCCAGTGCAGTGCTCCAGCCATGTGAATCATCTCACCACATTTCCATGATTGTGACTGCATCATAGCTCTGCAGTTGCATCATGGCTTCTAGCTCTTCCTGTTTTGTCTGCATTTTTATTTTTTTCATCTTTAACTGGTGATACCTATGCTGTATTTTAAATTTAAAATAACTAAATGGAAGTTGGCCTATGAAGAATTAGGAAATGTTTTTTGTATTATATCTTTTGCAAAGCCTAAATAAACTCATGATTTGTCAATGCACCTTGCTGCACAATATTTACAAGTTCTACTTCTAAGAAGGTTATTTCTACACTTAAGGGTGCAACTTCTTCTTCTTCTTCTTCTTCTTCTTCTTCTTCTTCTTCTTCTTTCTTCTTTCTTCTTCTTCTTCTTCTTTCTTCTTCTTTTTTCTTCTTCCTCTTCTTTCTTCTTCTTCTTTCTTTCTTCTTCCTCTTCTTTCTTCTTTCTTCTTTCTTCTTCTTTCTTCTTTCTTCTTTCTTCTTCTGCTTCTTCTTCTTCTTTCTTCTTCTTCTGCTTCTTCTTTCTTCTTCTTCTTCTTCTTCTTCTTCTTCTTCTTCTTCTTCTTCTTCTTTCTTCTTTCTTCTTCTTCTTTCTTCTTTCTTCTTCTTCTTCTTTCTTCTTCTTCTTTCTTCTTCCTCTTCTTTCTTCTTCTTCTTTCTTTCTTCTTCCTCTTCTTTCTTCTTTCTTCTTCTTTCTTCTTTCTTCTTTCTTCTTTCTTCTTCTGCTTCTTCTTCTTCTTTCTTCTTCTTCTGCTTCTTCTTCTTTCTTCTTCTGCTTCTTCTTCTTTCTTCTTCTGCTTCTTCTTCTTTCTTCTTCTTCTGCTGCTTCTTCTTTCTTCTTCTGCTTCTTTCTTCTGCTTCTGCTTCTGCTTCTTCTGCTTATTCTTCTTCTTCTGATTCTTCTGCTCCTTCCTCTACTTAGGGAAGTAGCACTTACTGCTCCAGATAAGAAAACACTTTCAGAAAATGTGTGCTTTAAACATAAAAGAATTATCTGTCCTGTTAAGTAAATAGAGGGTACTCTCTCTTAAGTGTTGAACAGCTTTTTAGGGCTGGGTTTCTATGAATGATTAAAGTTTCCTCCTTTCAGCACAACTATTCTACTTTCATTTGTTAGTGGATATGATGCAATTGGCCAGCTCAACAATGACAGGCACTCCTGTTAGGTCTTTCCATTGTTTGTGTAGTACCAAGAGAACTAAAGTTTTGAGTCTGATCAGGTATTAGGCTAATTCTCTGGTAAAATGCTGAGGGAAATAGTGACAAAAGCTTTACTAAGTCCAGGTAAAAAACATCCACACAGCTTTTTCCTCATCCACTAAACCGATCACCTTCTTGTGGAAGGAGTTCAGGTTGGTCAAGCTGTACCCAGCCTATCCTTAACCTCTGCTGACTGAACCTGATACCACGATTTACCGGTATCTGCTGCATGCACACTCTGTAAATGAAATCATCCATCTCATCCATCTTTAACCAAGTCATCCATCCATCAAATCCATTCTTCTTCATTTTAGAGGTAAGAAGATTGTGTGGGACAGTATCAAATACACTGAACAAGTATAGGCAGATGACATCAGTCACTCTTTCCTTTTCCACAAATGGTGTAATACACCACTGAACAACATTAAATTTGAGAGGCATGGTTTGCCCTAAGTGAAGCCACATTGGCTGTCAACAATCATCTTTCTGTTTTCTATGTGCCTTAACATAGTTGCCAGAGAGATCTGCTCCATGATCTTTCCAGGCACAGATTTGGTATTCATTGGCCTGTAATTTCTCAAGTTTTCCTTTTTCTTTTTTTACAAAATGGGGAACACATTTTTCAATCACTGGAAAGTTCACCAGAATGCCACACTGGTATTATAGATAAGGGCTTAGCAATTTCTTCCACCAGTTCACTCAGAACCCTCAGATGTATCTAATCAGGTCCCACAGATTTGAGTATACTGATGTTCCCATTATTGTTTGAATTTGATCTTATCCCCATCCCATCCCTTGGATATTGTGAATTGGGTTGTGTGGCTAGGTTTCCTGCTAGTGAAGACTGAGGCAAAAAAATTTTTGAATACCTCACCCTTCTCCATGTCAGTTGTAGCTGTATCCCCCATTTCACTCCTCAAGGCAGGTGGTACAGTTTCCTTCATCCTCTTCTGTTATTCGAAGTGCCTGAAAAAATTATTCTTGTTGTATTTCACATCCTTAAGCAAGTTCAATTCCACCTCTGCCTTGAATTTTCTGATCCATTCCTTGGCTCTCAGGCCACATCCCTATCAGCTCTCCAGGAAGCATATCCCAGTCTCTAGTGCTTTCCACTTTTTTTGTGTTTTGGTTTGGCTAAGAGTTCTTGACTTAGCCATACTGACCTCCTTCTGCCTTCTCCGCGTGACTTTTTCTTCTACTTCTAACTCTCCATCTCTGATAAGTTCTTCTACAATGGTTTTTCTACTGAATAATAGGTTCAGCTGTGCCTCTCCTCTGGTTTGATTTTCGATCAGTTGCACTAGGAAGTTTTCCTTAATGCACTCTACTTTCTTGGACTGCTTGATGGTACTTGTTGCGCTTTTCTAGCAGATGTCTTGGTGGCTGAAGACTCCTATCAGGATCAGAGCCTGTGACCATGATGCTATCTGCAACTGAGGAAAGAACTTTTCATCAGTCTCCTCATCTGGATCAGGGGGTCTTTACTGGGCACCTGCCTGAAATTTACCCTTGTTTTCTTGGTCTCTAATTTTCACCCATCAGTTCTCAACCTGTGCATTGTTGCCCTTTGAAGACAGCTCTGAGCAATCAGTCCCATTTTTGACAAAAACAGCAGCTTGCCCAGCTCTCCTTCTTTGTCTGTCCCTTCAGAATATTTTGTAGCTGTCATACAAAGCGGGGGGTCTTCATTCTGTCTCCTGTCTCTGTCTTCCAGCTCAGGGGACTGGGCACTCCAGTGCAACAGGCCTTATTATTAAAGATTGAAACAAAGAAGGCTTTAACTACCTCTTAATTTTCCTTATTCTTTGTCACTATGTTTCCTTCTGCATCCAATACTGGATGGAGATTCTCCTAACTTTCCTTTTATTCTTAATATATTTATATAAATATTTCTTATTTTCTTTTATGGCCATAGTCAGATGGAGTTCTAGTTGGGCTTTTGGCCCTTATAATTTTCTCTGTGAATAAAGTCACATCATTGTAATCCTCCTGGGTTGTCTACCTCTTCTTCCAAAGGTCGTAAAGTCCCTGCATTCCTGCCAAAGTACTGTTCAGCCAGGCTAGTCTTTTTCCTTATCCGCTCATCTTTCAGCACATGGGGACAGCCTGCTTCTGGTGTTTATAAGGAGCCTTTCTTTAAGAATGTCCAGCCTTTCTGGACTCCATTGACCTTCAGGACAGGCTACCAGAGAACTCTGCTAACCAGGCTCCTAATGAGGCCAATGAGTGACCTTCAGAAGTCCATAAAACTTTAATAAAACCATCACAGGTACAGAAATTGTTTTGTCAGCTTTCCTGCAAAGGATCATCCTTAAAGGCAGCAATGGGCACAAATCCATAGTTCCGTCTGCTGCTCTTAGCTTTTTTTTTTTTACTTTCTTCTTCATTGCCTATATTATGTGCATTTCTCTCAGGTTCTAATACACTCTATTTCAGACAAAAGGGTTGAAGAAATGCTGTTGCCAAGGGTTTTCTCTTACCTTGTACGAGTTTCATGACTATGAACTACAGAAGAAATTTTTGTTGTCTATAGAAGAACTATTTTTATGCATATTAATAACAAAAATAATTTAAAAGGAATCGTACTCTTAAAGTTTTCAACAGAGTCAAGAGAGTGCCGTGCTGAAGTTTTGAAGTAATACTTAACAAATTTGCAGTAGGAAAAAATCACATCATTCAAATGCTTCAAATAAACAGTTTTCACAGTAAACCAGGTAAACATTTGTGATATATCTTTCAAGTTTACACATCATTCCTTTCTGAATTAGCCTAAGGTACATATTTGACTCTCATGTAAGGAAACTATTTTCTGAAACAGAGAGTGGAGTTACATAATCTATTAGTTCTGTGAACTTTCTTCTTTTAAACCAAAGCTTTTGCTCTTCATTCTATAGAAAGTAGCTTTCCAGAATTCAAATGTAGGTTTAAATAGAATTCAAATTATAAGTTTAAATTTCTGAGCTATATGCATTTTAATAATAACAAGCCTTGAGCCTGAGTCGTTATCATGAACCTAAAATGGAAGAATGAAACTAGATCTGTTTAACACTGCTATGTTAATCCACATATGGGTGTGCAATGTTTCTCTTCAAACATGTTTTTATGAACTTCAAACTGCAAGATGAAAAGCTACAAAATGCAAGAAGTATTCATATCTATGTTTAGCTTGAGTAAAGTATAAGCTAAAAATATTCTCTTGGAAAAATATCCTAAAAATGTCTCAATCACCATTTAATGTTTTAATTTTCTAAATCCCCGTTTGAAACACAAAATACACCACCTTTCAAGTGTCTGTGTGTACACTGATATCATGACAGGTATTTCACCTGTTAAAGAGTTGTCTTAGATGAAATACCATTGATAAGTGATTATATTTGAATTATAGTACTGCTTAGTGATGTCTTCCTTTGCTACTCCTGTACAAATTGAAAATATTTTCCATAAAATATTTGCTACAGAACTGACAACCATGAAAATTGTCTTTTAAGCCCCCATTATTGTGCCTGGCAGGTGTAGGTGTTGGGTTATTATATTTCGTTCACCTGGTAATCACTGACAAATCTCTCCTGATTCTAGTAATTAGAGTGAATCTCTGCAGAAGTAACAGGGCACAATTAATTCATCTGAAGTAATCTCATATTGAGTCATATTCTCTGAGCAGTTCTACCAGGATGGCCACCTTCTGCATCACCACATGGCATACAAATTTATCACTTACATTGCTCTTCTACTGTAACGGGAGACTGGAAAGCATCCACTAAAATCTTGCTGTAGCTACAAAATACATGGTGATGATAACAGTAGCATGTGTGCAATGTTCTTGTTTAGGGCTTTTTCTTGAGAAAACTCTAAAAGCTCCATATCCTTGCAGGTTCTAATTTAATTACATCTTGCATAAAGAAGTTCTTTCTGAAATGTTTATATGATAATCACTTCCTCAATGTCAATAGCATTATTTTATTTTTTTTTTTTTTAACTGGCTACTTAATATAAAATTGCTTATTTGCTAGTCTGTGTCTGGGTTTAGATTCCTCTGTATCGGAGAAGCAGGTCATGTCTATTTGCTTTTAAATATATTTTTAAGTAAATTGTGCTCTTTTAAGCTTTATTTCTTCCTCATGTGTCATGAAATTACACAGAAAGCATATGCGTATTTGTGTGTTGTATTTGCTAAAAGTTTAAATTCCAACTGAAATCTAGAGTACTACTGAAAACCTAAAGGATGAACATCCAGTGAGAACACATTGTCTAATTAAAACATATTTCAGCTGTATTACCAGCTCAAACACAGACAGTGCAATTCATTAAATTAAGAAATTCTCATACCTAGTTGAGAAACTGGCAAACCCAAAACTTACATGGGTGTTCCTGTTAACAGTTTTGTAGCTGTCAGGCATTATTATAGAATAGCAGTGTGATGCAGCTGAGAAGATCATGTGTAAATTTAGTCATCATGTCACTGAGTGTTTGAGTTGAAGGAAAATTGTTAATGAAAAAGCAAAATAAACTTTTTCAGGGTGATGCATGTATTGGAAGGAAAGCTTTATCTATTAGAGTTGTCATATAGAAAAAGATCACATTCTCAATAAGCTTATATATTTACATAGCCTATTTCTTTTTCCTTTGGATATACCTCTTCTCTCTCTGATACTTTAGTTCTAGTTAAATCATGTTGTTCTTCAAGAGGATTTTGCATTTGTCTGTTGCAGTGGTTGCTCCTGAAGGAGAAATAGTGCAGTGAGGCCACACAATCTAACTGGCATTGATGTCGAAATACAGCCTCTGGCAATCTGAATGGATCAAAAGTACAATTAGCCCAGGGACTCTGATATGTGCACTTCCATAATTTGCAGCTTGTGGAGAAAAGAAGAAATTAAAATCTTCACTTTCTCATCTGCAAAAGAAAGATAGTACTTTTATATGCTGTTTCTCTAGGGATATTGCTGATGGTATGTGATAATCTAATTAATTTGCAGCAGTGCACATTGTGAGGTGTAGTTTTTCTCAAACTTTCTATAAAATATCAGTTGTTCTATTCATACAAAAAAACTGTATTTAATACTACTACATTATGGGAATATTCCTATAAACAGTTAACTGAGGCTGCAGGCTTGCACAAAAAATAGTACTTCAAGATTCAAATCTATTTGTCATAATCTTGAGAGTCATGAGTCTCTTCCATGCTTTAAAGTGAAAGAGAGGGGAAAATGCTTTTATCATTAAAAAGTATATTTGATATCATGTGATCATCTTAGAAAGTTGTGCACAAACGTTTTTCCATTAAAGGTTATTTTTTCTTTAGATAATCTCTTGTATTACATTTAATCATTATTCATTAATTAATTAATCATTAGTTATTAGGAAAAAGTGCTGTTTACTGCATTTAAAAGCCTAATTCAGTAACCATCTTCCAGAGATGTTCTATGCCTGTATTTCTTAATGCATGTTTTATATTTAAAGGTGTATTGAAGCATTAAAACAGAAATCTTAAAATTAACCTCAATTAAGAACACAGAATGTATTGTGAAATCTTGTAAAGAGACAGAAGTAAAAATTAGTATCTGTGCTTGGCAGAAACTTGAAATGACAAAATTAACCCAGGAAAAGGGGGGATTTTGGCATCCTTGCACATAGAAATTAGTTTTGCAAAGCTATGGTTCAAAAACCATGATTATTGTGTCCTTATACATTAAAGGTAATGCATACTGAATCAAGAATAATGGATTGCCATGACATAGATGTTATCAGAGTTGTGGAGTTAATGATTACTATATTTTTTCCCTAGTACTGTTCTGTAATTTTATGTAGACTTTCTATCCTTGCTTTGATTAAGTCTGTTATTTCTGTGAAGTTGAAAACTTTTATGGTGAGATAATTTAAGACATTTTTACTGGGGTATAAGTATGTGAGAGTGCCAAAATGCCTGGATCACACTAGTCTCCTAAGGCTGTTATGAAATACTCAGTCTGAATTAATTTCTACCACAGTATTATTCAGCTGGCCTGCCTTTTATCCTACAGCTGGAAGCAAAATCTCAGCATCTACAGAATGATGATACATCTGCATCTATGGATGCTTCCAAATTAACAATACTTTATAATAATTTTGTCTTCAATTACTTTAATGAAGGAAGAAGGTCAGGAACCTTAGGTAAAAATTCTCCATTGCTAGAATGTAGTCCATGGACTCAAGTGTTACCACAGTCTAGACGGTGTCCTTGTGCACATGCTTATATGCTATTTACATTCCAGGAATCTTCTTGCATTGATTTAAAGATGTCTGTCTGGTTTTGTTTGGATATTTATTTCTTGTGAAAACTTAATCCTGTGATCAATTTGTGACTATTTGTCTGCAGAATGTGCAAACTGAGCACTCAAGGAGACTGAACAGTTTTAGGGTTCACAATCCTGAATTTGAGTAATTTTATGTAGCAACATTGAAACTCAGTGCATCAGTATGAAGCCCAGAGACAACTGGTTTCCTAAATATGAAACTATCACACATAACTTATGATACATTGTTCTGTGTGTTCTACAAGTCTATCTTTAATTCACAAGTCTGTTTGTATAGCCAAAGCACAGATGTAAATTATGAACTAGTAAATTTAGTGCATGATGCAGAAGGCTGGAGAAAATATTTTAAAAAATTAATCTACACTTCATGAATTGGCTTGACTATCATGATTATTTCCTTGATATCACAGTATCTATGTATAAAATAATTTTCTCCCTCTTCAGAGGGAAGCTACACTAAATTCATTACATGGGTCATCTAGCTAAAACACCTGTAAGCATATCCTTTAATGAAATGAAAACTGAATAAAATCTGCCTAGAGTTTTGCAGGAGGTCAAGACATGCCCCCTCCACCTTAAGTTATTTATACCAAACTGAAAGTAAAATGGTCCAAAAAATTACTTAAACCATTCAAAATTCCAGCTTGTAATTTTACAATATTAACTATTGTAGGTGAAATTAAATCCAGGCTGATCCAGCTAGACAGCCTCCTCTCTACATGAACATGAACACATCTTATGAACCTTGAAGGAAAGGATGAATTATGCTCTTCAATTCTATCTATATTCTATATATACCTTCAATATACCTATATTCTCACATCTGTAGGTGGGGATGGAGGCATAACTCACCCTTTCCCTCAGTGTCCTCAGACTCAGGCTAGACCTCAAAATGGAGTAAAAACAACAGTGTTCATTGACGTACTGAAACCATAATGTAGAATTCCAAAAAAACTACACTCAGACTCTGTGATTTCTACATTTTAGATGGCTACTTTTTGTATTTATGTTTGTTCAATGGATAAGTAAGTGATCTTGGGTTATTGAAATGAAGCCTCTAAAATATAATTTACCATACAATGACATGTTGGCTCACTTCCATTGTGCTTTGAAATACAAGTCACAGGCACAGAAAATTTTCAGAGTAGCACCAAAATTAGGATTTCTCTAGCTACCAACATTGCAAAGTCAGGAAAATTAATTCTAGTTCAAACATGACCATCCACAGCATGAATTTTTATGGCTGTTACTAAGGTAATAGAATTGTTGATGGGTATCCACAATGGAGTCTAATACATCTCCCAAGCCTCTGCTCTTAAAGTCTTGCACAGAAATAGTTTGAATTTGCTTGTGTCAGGGAAATAAGCATGACTAAATGCAAAGTATTGCTGTGCTGCCTTGCTTCTTAGCCATCTAGAGCTTCCTGTGTGTAATGTTGCATGCAACAGATACAAAACAAAGGCCACATGCAAAACTTCAGCACAATTGAGTTCTGTCCCTTCTGTAGATAACTTTCTTTAGGATGTCCTTCATTATACTGCAGTTCTAACATAAAGCTCAATATGCTTCTGTTTCTTTCGCCATTATTAATTCTTATTTCTAAGAGGCTTTACTTTCCCTCATACAAGGAAAAGCCATCTAAGAGGTATATAAAAATGTTGAAATTATTGAAAAATACAAGTAACTGTTCTTTCTATACTCAAAACCTTAACTTAGCCTTGCTCTTACAGTTATTTTTTAATAATACAGCTATTTTTATACATTTCATTAACCTGATGCCTCACTGAAAAAAAGTAGCAAAGTAAAACTGCAAAATGTACAGTTTTTTCCTATGCTATACTGTTGTAAGATATAAGCTGCACAGTTCTAGAGCTCATAGAGCCAACATAAAAATCATTGCTCTAGAGGATCTCCTATGAAGCTCTTCTTTAAGTCACAGAATAGAAGTAAAAACGTGTTTGAGTGATTTCTATGTTTTTGCTGTGATAAATGACTTTTCAGTGTTAAGTCAGTCATGCTAGATATTAAGTTCTCCAGCGTTCCTCAAAAGAAATTTTGATAATATGCAGCTTGTGATTTTGATGTCTTGGTTTGGTGGCTTGGGTGTGTTTTTTCATTGTGACATCACAAATACTGTCTGTTTTATTCAAAACATTTTCAGGTGCAGGATTTGGCCCCACAACCATTCCTTCTCATTTTGTGCAGTCTTCTTTCATCCCGTGCAGTCTGATATTAGTTTATTCAGTCTGTCTGTCAGGCATAACGAATGCAAATGTCTGTCAAAAGGTGTTAAAGGCTAACTTGCCAAGTAGGATTACTTGCTGCCTTGATTTTGCTTTCAGTGGTGTTTACCATACATTTTATTTAACAGAATTTCCTGGTTCTCGTCTTTTGAAAGTAATACTGTATTCAGCTGAGATCCTTTGAGGCTGTCAAGCTGAGATCCTTTGAGGTTGTCAGAAGACCTATGATTTTACAACTTCTTGGTAAATGCTTCTCCACATACCCAGTGCCCAGTGTTCTCATTCATGCTGTGAACACGTGTGTGTTAAAAGCCTGTTGCTGCCCAATTGTTTTGCAGTGAATGTGAGCAGTAAGATAGTATGGTAATTTAAACTCATGGTTATAAATTACTGGTCTCTTGGCAAATGAGCAGGAACACATGACACCTCTGTAAAGAAAAGTATGCATAATAATGAGTGCACAGCTATTTAAATTGCTTGGTTATCCCTTGACTGAGCTGAATAATTTCAGTTACAGCAGAAAAAGCTCAAGCAGATTTTCTTTTGATAAAATATGGAAAAAGCAAAGAAAACTGTTGAAATTTTATCTAGTGACATTCAAAGGCAGTATTAGTGAATAAGAATGTCCTTTTGTAAACTTAAAAAAATCATATTTAAGTAAAAAAGGAGTTAAAAAATTGAGATTTTATACTATGTATTTTCTCTCATTAAAGATGCCCCTTAATTACATAATAATGCAAGTTAATCAAAAATATTTCAGAATTGGAGCACTTTAAGAAAATATAAGGGTTTTTTTCCCAGGGGAAAAGACCCAGATATTAACATCTCCTAAAAGTGCTGCACCTTCTAAAGAAAACAACACGTCAGAGTACCCAGATTTTGAAAGTTTGAAATGATTTGAAAATATTGCTCTGGCAACTTGGTTTGGTTTTATATTTACATGATCTTTGCAGCAAGTTCCACATTAAAATAAATTACATTAATTTAAAATCTCTAAATTAATAATACTACTGTAATGTAGGTGAAGCACTTTCTCAAGGACTTGGTGTCGACTTGTACACAAATGTCCTAACTTGTCTATGTTTTATCTGAATGTTAATGAAATAGCATAGTTACTATAGTTTCTGCAATATTGAAATTCTCTGTTGGCCAGCAGATTGTCTAGCCCTTATTTTCCTCTCTATGTCTTTTTGCTATGATGAAAATGTCAAAAAATTATGTTTCACCCTGTTTTTAAGAAATACGCAAGTGTACAGCCAAACTGCTACTGCACAGCAAAAGGCTCTGTGTGACCATCAGTGTACCTCTGTGCAGGGAGAAGTTCACAAGCATCTGATGGACACATTTGTCAATGCAAATCACTTCAGCTCCTCTTTTTCCAGATCTTCCTGTAGATGTATTTGAAGAAGAGATTATATCCTGAACTAATATATCAGCCTAGATGCACCTAGGAACAAATTTGACATTCTCTCAACTACTCAGCACAGCGGAAGTGCCTGGTACAGTATGGGAGTATGGCACTTGGCATGTTTCCAAGTTAGTTTTCCAGGGACTGGCCATTCACTATGCCTGGTATGTATAGGTATAATATGAAGTAAAATGGGATTTTAAACACAAATACCGTACCAAAAGTTCAACTTTGAAGCAGAATGGCCTTGTTCAAGATTATTGTACTATTTGTGCTTATTGAGAGAGATGAATACAAGTCTTGGTGTACAGATCTTAAGTCCAAAAAGAGAGAGTGTATGAAATAGTTACCAAGCTCACTGGCAGTAAAAACAGTGCCACTCAAGTAGATTTTTTTTGTATATTTTTTATATATTGAGGCTTTGCAACCTCTGACAATTACAGCCAAAATATTAATGTTAAAATGCCAATCTAAAACACTTCAAATTGTTTCCATATCTCAGAATAGTTAAAACTAAACCTATGCTCTCTTATCTATCAATTTTTTTTTTTTTTAATTTTGTTTTTAAGCTTTCAAACCCTACTTAAAGGAGTGTAGGTTTAGGGCAAATCTGGGAGGAAACCTCCTAAGGGGCCCTCCCTCCCCTTCCCACAACCGGTTCAGAAGAAAAAAAAACCTCCTCAGAGAGAAGTGGAAAGAACCCTGTTTATTAAACAGGCAAAGCACTCCCTGGCACAATAAATTGAACAATACCCAATGACAAGAACTTTGTGCTGCTCTGGAGTGATGACAGATTTAGGAAAGAAGTCCGTCTTGTAGGTGATTGCTCTATCTCAGTCCCTCAGGTGCTGGGAAAAGTTGCTGCGCAGATCTTGGTGGGTTCCAGATGCAAATGCCCACGGCACTTCCCCAGGTCCTCAATCCAGAGAGATTTTTAACAGTTCCAGGGGAAGGCGAGAAAAAAAATAGAAAAAAACAGGAAAGAAAAAGGGGGAAAAAACCCAAAAACCAGGAGGAGAAGGCAAAAAGCGAAACTTCTCCCCCTCTGCTAGCTACACACTCCCTAACCAACTACTTAACTAACTAGTTACTAAAAAAAAAAAAAAAGAACTCTCCGTCCCTCGCCATGTGTTGCTGAATCTGACTCTCAAGGCCAGCCAGTGGAGGAGGGTTTCTGAAAACAAACTGTGGCACCTCTCCCTTCCCCCATTCCCAGACCCAACACCAAAGGCACACAGGGCAATATCCAACACAAACCCAACAGAGGATCAGACGACTGGGGATACAAACGTCACAACGTCACCCCAGGACAAGGAGTTTCAAAATACCCAGTGTGATAGTCAATTATTTTTCCAGAAATCTCAAGGCTTGCCAGTTTGAGGAAGTCAGTGTGTGATAGTTTATACTCTGAATTTACAGCCTTGCACCACACTAAAGCACTTAAACAACCTTAATTTGTGGGAAGAATGTGGCTAAGAAGAAAGAATGGTGTAATAGGAACTTAAGAAGAAAGCATGGTGTAATATGAACTTACAGTTCAGGGCACAACAAAAACAAGATTGCAGAGCTGAATGTAGAACACTGAAAATTTATGCATCATCAATCTCACTGGCAAGCAACACCATTTAGAAGACACCTGCAGTGGCTGCTGAAGCTAGAATCCTATACTGTTTATATTCTTGCTTTCTTGTCTTTCCAAATGCTGGTGTTTGTTAAAATTATCCATTTTTTTTTCACTTTTGTCTTGACCCCCTTTCCAATCAACTCTAAAATTCAAGTCTGTGAATGCTGTTTTACAAAGATGCTCTGGGTGTTTCTACGTGGCCCAAGAATATGGAGCAGCACTGTGGCAGTATGCTCTGCAAGTTAATCAGGTCTCTGAAAATCTGACTTTTTTTTTTTAACTCTGCTGGGGCTAACATGGGTATCCTTGTTGTGAGACCTATGGTACTATTCTCTGCAACAGATATTAATTGGTTCATTACAAACTTGCGCTGAAGCCTCACGTGAGGTGTGTAACAAAGCACAGATATCTTTTGAGTGTCTGCCACAGAACAGAAATGCTGTAAGGAAATACTTGGAAAGTCCACATTTTTTTCCCATTAGCTTTTCATTTGGTCTGACAGTGTTAAAGTGATGTAAAGAATTTTAACTGTAGTCTTTCTTTATTTTCGAGTTCTTTAGAAAATGAAGTCTTGCTACAAGGAGCTGTCACCTTGATTTTGATATTAAATCCAGTAGACATAGATAAAACATGCTTTTCTACCAGACTCTCTCTAGTGCCACCTTTTTCAAGAGCTCTTACGCAATTACCTGTTTCTCAGTGAATGAAAGGCAATGTTGATCGTCTAATGTCTCCTAACATGTGCCTGCCTGCAAATCTCTGAAGTATTTGCAAGTAGCTCATTGCTACGGACTATGGCAAGAGGTAAAAAATCCTCATACTACTTGTTCAGGACCTTCTTCCAAAGCTGGTGCTGACTAGTTCCATGACATATGTGGTTCTTCCTTGCATTTTGCAAATGAGCTACTACAGGAAATTCAGAAGCATCATTCAAGTAATGTTGAAGAGAATTCACACAGATAGCACCAAATAAGAACATCTTTATCTGATAGGAAATACTAGATGATAGTGGTTTCTAAAATATCCCTACTTGAAGCAAATAATTATTCCCTCCCACTCCCCAGAAAATTTTAGTTAAGAAAACAGACAAAGACGTGGAAAGTTAGTAAAAAATGCATCAGACACTGTTTTTTTAGCTCTTCAGAGCCTATGATATTATATGATTTTCTGTGACCTCATACCTTTTACTATAAAACTTAAAAACAAACAAACAAAAATACTAGGCTAAAACCTGCTAAGACAGAGAAGCTTGCACTCAAACCCTAAAAGAGAGCCACAGGGTCCTTTACTTCTGCCTAATATAAGGTAGTGTTTAATATTGTGTATGCCACTGTCAATAATTTTTTTTTCCTCGATTTTAGCTTTTGGTTCCAGCTTCTAAATAATGTCTATCTTTCTTTCCTATCTGTATTCTCAAATTCCTTTAGAATTTGAATCTTGGACAACAAAACTGGGATGAAATCTACTGCTCACACTTCTCCACTTGATACTCCTATCAGAAAAGAAACAACCCTGATTTTTTCCCAACAATTCAGGTATTGCTTTTGACAAGAACATAAAAGTCTAGTAGATGCTAGCAAGAGTCTTGGTTTTAGATGCTGATTATTAGTTCTTTACTTCTATTAATAAAATACAATGACAAGCTGAAATTAGTTGATCCTAGTTATCACCCGTGAATGATGTTGTCATAAAACTCCAGTATTGTGAGTCTTGGTGTTTTGATGTTGCTTGTAGGAGCTATTGATGCAGGAACTATCTCTTCAGGGGAATATATACTGGAACATGTATAGATGTGAAAATAGAGAAAAAAATGATTGTAAATCATATTGAGATCAATAACCTAAATGATAAATATGATGGACATTGCATTTTTTGAAAGATTATGCCATTTGTACACCAAAGACGTTATTCAAATCCTCTAAGGCTTCAGTCATTCAATGACTGTTGCACAGATCAGACATTTAGTCTTCCTAACTTAAGAAAAAATAAGTTTAACTTTTGTCTAGAACTTCAGATGTTTTGAAGAAGATTGCCTATCTTTCTCAGAAACTTCAAGTCCACCTTCTCCTGGGCCAGCATGCAACTGATTTGAACAATTTTTGTCATATTTTGCAAAACAAAAGGTAGTAACTATTTTGTACACTGAATGATCATAAAGTGATATGGTTTATAATTTTTAAATATATAGTCTTTTAAATTTTTTTGGGCTAATCACATGTGAAATCTTAGTTCAACGTCAAGTTGTAAGCTCAGTAACTTTGCAGTTACAGAGTGTTCTTTCTGATTACAACTTATTTCAACTTATTTCAGTTTCTGGATCAGTTACGGACTAGTGTATGACTTGCCTTGCTGCATACCTCACAAAAAAAAAAAATTAAAAAAAAAAAAAAGAACAGGGGCATGGAAATTTTACATGCAGCACATACATACTCTTATTATGAAGAACAAAAATATTATTAGGCCTTGAACTGGGATAAGACTAAAACAGTCCCTACCCTAATCAGTATATCTTCTCCTTATACAGCTTCCCTTGCCTTTACTCTTGTTCAGACATCAAAGTATCAGATTTTGCCCTGACAACATAGTAACAATTACCAGGAAAGTAAGGAAAAGAGATTTCCTGAGCACATACCTGTGTCAGCCAGACAATGAACACTTGACCTACCAGGTTATTTGTTTGCATGAAACTCTTGGAGGAGAAGAAGGTCAAGTACACCCTCTGGCCAGAGTGTGCTCTTTGACATGAGTCTGCCCAGCTGAGAAATTTGTGGCCCACAGAGCTGGATCCAGCAAGGAAAAGAACCGTTTCTTTTAAATAAAGTCCGAGAAACCCTGGGAGAAGCCAGGCTATTGAAAAGCATGAAAAATCCCCCTGATTACCAGAAATGACTGGACAAACATTACTCCCACTTAGGAAGGTGGAGCAATTCCAATCAACCCTGAAAGAATAAATCTGCAAGGGAGGGCTAAGGGGGTAGAGGGAGGATTGTGAATAAATATATTCCATTTGACCAAGTCAACATGCCTGTTGTCTCTGCAGGGGCTATGTCAAAAATGTTTAAAAACTTTAAAATCTGCTCTGGAAAATTCACTACAGAAAACATGAGTTCACCTCTGGGTTTTAGATAATTTGAACATTATTTTTTTCACTGTATTTTTTTAACCTGTTCACAAAAACACTCCCAAATCTGTATTAGCTGTATGTCCAGCATGTAATACTCTAGCACTCTGAAGCAGGAAAGTCTTTGAGCCAAAGGACGTTGTTTTCTGTTTTCATAATTTATTCTTCACTGACAGAAAGTCTCTAAGAATACATGTGGCATTGCATAAGTAATAACAAAATTTTCATACCTTTCCATAAATTTGTCTGACCTCTTGTTCAAACATGTTCTCTGTGGCTCTGTTGAATGTGAATATATGTCTGTAAGGAACAATACAGCAAGAGCCTCATATAAATGGAATGTCTGCATTTTCATTTGTTTGCAAAGCATCATGAATAACCTGCTATTATAAATTAATGTACTGTAGTTGGCTCTGGTACAACTGCAGCAATATTCCTCAGGGGAAAGTCATGTTCTTAATCTTAAAAGAAAGAAGATGCTGTTCTTCAGCATTCTTGAAGGATTTTTAAAAAGATTTTTCCCTTTCTTTGTAAAATCCAGCAAAACAATGTTTAACACTAGTGGTTCTCTGAATAAGAGAAGAAAGTAAATTTACATTATTTTACTTCTTCTCTGCTTCTCCATATAGCAAGAGTTTACAGTCATTCTCCAGAATATAATGACCTGTTATCTCCATTTACATACAAATGAAATCCCACAAGTCTCCAGGTGAGGGTTTATATATACACACATAATGTGCTCAGAAGTTCCAAAACTGTGGTGCATCTAATTATTATCTGAAAACTTGACATTTTGGTGCTCCATTAAGATGGCTTGATGCTATTTTACTCAGTTTCTAGGTAATAATTTCGCATTTCTTCTAAACAAAGCAGTGAGTGAAATTCCATGCTAATTCTGAAGAAAGAAACTCAAACAGCATGAATCAGGAAAGGTATTGTCCAATAGCAGTAGGAGCTGTGCTTCCTCAGGCACAGAGAGCCAAGACCTATGGCAAGCCCAGTGACAGCTGTGTGCTTGTCAACATGCAGTTCTGAGGGTGCAGAAATGGGGCTCCTGGGCCTGGATTGGTAGAAGGTTCCATGGGAAGCTGGTGAGATTCGCTAAGACTTGTAAGTGGTCACAGAACCCAGAGAGGATGACCTTCTTTTGATACTCCTGAAATAAGGGAACCATACTAGCAATTAGGTAATGGTGCTGTTTCTGCTCAAAGGAAAATTTTGGGTTAAGCTAACAATAGCAATATTTTGCTATTTTGTCAGGTTGATGGTGCAATAGCTGGAACATGTGTACTCACAAGTGAGAGGAAAACTAGGAATATATATAATAAGTTTTTATTTTTTTTATTACACATCCAGACACACAAACCTCACAGCTACATTCCTGTTCAGATGGAGAGGGCCAGGATTTAGAGGGGTGGATTTAGGTTTTGTAGCTATTACATGAAACTGTTTCCAAAAGAAAATCTTTCACCAAGGTATGAGCAGACTACACATTTTCAGACAGATGTTGAACAGTAGTGTTATGACAAAAGAGGACAGAGGAATTTGAAGTGCCTGGGTCCACAATTAGGTGACCAGTAATCTGGCAGATCACTGAAGTCTTGAGAATATGGGCAAGGATACGTGGTTCTGATAGTACTACTGATACTGGTTCTTCTGTATATAAAGCTTCATGCCTGAGTTTGAAGCTCTAGTTTTAGAAATTCTTGTAATGTGATTATAAAACAGTATTACCTAGTTTCCACTAACAAAAGCAAAGATATGCCAGGGATATTGTGGCACAGGAATAGAACTGCTTAAGTATTTAGGCAGAGTTATGTATCTGCTGTTTAGCTACTGCACAGTCTCTTGTAAGACTAACTGTATATGATAAAAAAAAAAAATCATGGCTAGCTGTGATAGTACATTTTTTCTCTTCTGTCTTTATTAGAGGATACAACAGCTATTTTTATATGAAAAAATATTTGCCTCAAACTCTGGGTTCAGTTGTCTACATTTTGTTTAGCTTTTTTGACATTTCTGAGAAGGACCCATCTCCAAAGGGTGAATTCAGCAGATCACAAAAGCAAGCACTAATAATGGATACAACATGGAAATGATTTAAGATGAAAGGTGCACTTGAATTTGTAGGAAACTAGAATAACCTAAGAATGAGAATTTGCTCATGCTCTACTATTAGAAAAGCCCAGAGTTACCAGAAGAGCAGATTTTCCAGAAACTGAAGAGCTGTTTTTTTCAAGTGTTTATTTACTTTTACTTCTTCAGTCTTTCCTTTTAAAAAAACAACAAAAAAATTCAACTCCAATTTGTCATATAGATAAAACACATAGAGTTCATTTTCAAAATATCTTGACTATAGCATGCTGTACAATTTATGAATGAGGCTGCCATTATTTTGATGTCTAAAATGAGAAATGAACTGTTTTGGAAACCTGACTGCCACCATGGCTGCTGAGCTCTTCAGCAATTCTTATTCTGTGGGAATATCCTGAATATTCTGAGCTCAAGAAAAAATATAATAATACCTTACAGAGAGCATTGACAGAATTGCTCTTCCACTTTTTTTCCCCATTGATATGTGTTCCCTGAGATCTGAGAGCTCTTATAATTCCAGAAAGCTAGATGTTTTAAAGCACTTTTTTATATTACCTCAGATCTCAGGGGAAAAAAAATCTCTTAATATTTTGTATGACAAATACCCAAATAATCCAAGGCCAGCAGAGGAAAAGCTGAGGTTCAAGGCATCTGTTAAAGCCTGGACTGCTTCAGGCATGACACTGCACTCTTACTGGATCAATTAACTGGACTAGCCATGTGAAAATAGTTGGTAGGATGTACACAGATGAATAAATTCTTTAATTTTTCATACAGCTACAAGCAGAAAAATAGTCATAAGAGACAAAGTACACAGTCAAGCTTGGCTACATAGCAGACGTTAAGAAGAACAAAGGTTTTTGCCAAACCAAGCAGAGATGCTACAGAAATGAGAAAATCTGCAGGAACTACACCAGGTTTTGTTCTGCTTCACTTCACCAAAATGATTCATCCTTGAGTTTACTCCTTCCCTTGCGCAAGAGCCCATACACCAGAAACACACAGACGTACCGACTTGAAAAGGCAAAGATTCATTTATTTTGAAGATGACTGGGTCATTTTCCTCAAAGTCAGTTTGCCAGGTAAGCTGGCAGAAGGCACATGTATTTAATCAGAAATTTATTTAAACAGTAAGACAGAAGAGTGATTTTTATAAGCATGCTTGTATAGAATGCTCCAGATTATTTTGGGTGTGTTTCTTGCTTTTTGCCTGTTTCCCTTGCTGGTGTTAGGGAAAAAAATCCTTGTTACCATCTCACATGTAAGACCTTTCAAATGTGGTTACAGATCTCTGGTACTTCAAATGCTAGCTAAATGATCCACAGATACCAAAGACCTGTTTTTAAAGATTTTTTTTTCCTGAAGCTTTTTTTCTTTTCTTAACATCCTCATATTGCGAATACTCAGCATCTCCATAAGTCAGGCCATGGGTAATACTATGCAAGATCTGAAGTCCCAAGAGTCAGTTGACTTTCTTAAACACCATCTGTGAAGGCAGTGCACAGGACTGCATAGTGAGTTTGGGACAACAGATTTTTGAGAAACTGGGAGAGCCTTTACAGTTTCCTTTGGAGGAGTTAATTGGACATCTTGCTTCTTGGCTCAAGGGAGAACACATACATGGAAAGGCGTAATAATACATAAAAGTATATAATGTCACAGCCTATAAATACCTGACACCAAAGCAACAGTAGCTTCTTTCCCTCCCATTACCAAGTAAAGATAAGAAAGTTATATTACGGGCTTTCAGTGATTTGCAATACTCAGTCCATTTGAAAGATGCTGACACCCATATATGCTACTCTGATGCATCTTCTGAGCATGAAATGTTCACCAGCAAATATAAGTTCTGAGCAACTGCCTACACAGTTAATGCATGCAAGAACACCATGACAGAAACCATAGACCATAGTTTTCAGGAAAANAAAAAAAAAAAAAAAAAAAAAAAAAGAAAAAAAAAAAGAAAAAAAAAGAAGAAAAGGAAACAGGGTACTGTGTATATAAAAAAAAGGAGCCTGCCCTGAAAGCAGCAGGAAGCAGTAATAAAGGCTGTTTCATTGGAATCTGGGGAATTCTGCATTGCATGATGTAAAACTGGCGGTGCAGCTGATCAACAGGCAAAAGGTGACCCCATATTTTACTGCAATGGTTTGAGTGTTAGATTGTGTCGATATCTGAGCTGTTGCTTGAGGAACTGACGTGGATCAGTTCTGAGCCTATGTTACTCGATTCTAAAAGTGACCCTATCACTAGCTTGTCCCAGACTGAGGAAAGACATTTAGAATTCAGCCACATCCCCATATCTAGAACCACCTGTTTGAATTTTAATTAAAGCCAATATAGAGCTAATACAAATTCATTGGCTGTCTGAGGAAGTGAAAACAATAGCCTTAAGATTTTTAAATTTGAAACTGAACATTGAAATTTATATTATTAATGTTAATGTAAATTAACTTCAAAAATCAGCTTTGCTCTACTGGTGTAGCTGCATCAAGAGTCAAGCATGAGATTTATACAGCATTTGTGCTACATGTTTAAACACTCAAAACTTTTATTTGTTTACTATATGTAAGACATAAATAATTAAAGAGTAAAATAATTTTAACTCAAGAAAGCCAAATTTTGCTCAAAGAAAAATTATGTTTAAGTTCAACATAAGTATATGAACTGTTACACAAAAAACTGGTATGCCTATTTAATATTTGTTGGTATATTTTCAGATATATTATTTTGAGGGAATGTATCATGCACTCTGCTATTAGTATCAGCCTGGAAGGTTGTACTTTCTACTTGAATAAAGTTTTATGTTACGCTTACAAGAATATATGTAAGTTGTAGAATTTCTTAATAAGACAGATCCTTACCTGCTACAAATTAAAAAATACCATATGGCTCTTTGGAAGTCTGCTATGTCTCAGGCCTTACTCACACTGCAATGAAATGAGATGACTGTTCACCCTTCCTTTCCTCCTACTTCAAACCATGAATCAAAAGGTGTTTGGAGTCGGTACAAGTGATACAAGAAGGATGCACACAAATCAGTGGCTCTGTAAGTCATCCCAGGGAGGGCAACACTAGCTTTCAAACTGTACTGATTCCTGAAATTTAGGCATTTTCCTGGAGATATGTGACATAGATGAAACCTTACTGTTGACTGAATAGGACTTGCAACCTATGTTGACCTAAAGGAAGAGAAACAGAGGAATGTCCCACAGGCACGGGATCAGAGATGGGACCTGTAGAGTTGGTGTGAGAATCTGATCACGTGAACAAAAATTTCTTGCAGTGGTGGCACCTCTTGAAGTTATGAGATCTCACTAACAGTTGAAAAGCTAGACAACGAGGAGGAAATGGGACTAGGATTCTTTGAAAGGAAGATGGGCTCCAGCACCAATAGAAATGCAGAGCCAGGGCTCGCCACTTGGACCAGTATGACCAGTTGTCAACACTCCCCAGTGATGACCAGAGCTAATTCTGGTGTCGTATTCTAGAAAGACTAATGAGTTGAGCCTGCAGAAATCTGAGGATGCAAGTCATGATAAGTGACAGCCCAAGAAAAAGGACCAAACAATCCTGTTCATTGTCCTGAGAAAATGCATTATCTGTGACAAGTAAGAGAGAGAGCAGGGCAGAAGGAGCAGGGAAACTGAGAAATGCTACACACTCATGCAGAGAATGGTGGAGATAACTGCCTGCACACAAAGAATGTTCAGTTGCCACTGCAAGTGCTTTCCAGTCATTTCAGGAATGTACTACACTTGCCTGAATGCTGCAATAAATCAGAAATATTTTATACGTGTTCTGCAATATTTTCTGTTAGAAATCCTGCCGTGTATATCCAGGAAACAAGGTACAAATATTGTACTGAGGACTTTTCATGCACTCAGTAATACTATGGCATCACTATTTGCAGACTTATTAAACTTTTGTGAAAACCATATTGTGATAGGTAACTGGATAAAGATACTTTGCATTATTAGCCTTTTAAATAGGCATGTGCCTAAACTGTATTCCTGGAAAAAAACCCTGAACTCCTGAGAAAAATATTAACAAAGATGTTATGTTATTTGACACTCTCCATCTGTTAACTTTACACTACTGTGATATTCCACAAGTGGTATTTACACAAGACATTTGAGGATTCTAAGCCAAGTCTAGTCTAAATAAGTCTTATTAAATATGATGTCTAAAATGAAACAGATTGTCCACGTAGATACAGTGGTAGTTTGGATATATTTGGCCAGATGGAGTTTGTTTGAGTGTAGGTATGATCATTAAAGTATGGGGGGGAGAGGCACCCCAGATACCAATTGCTGATCACAAACTAAACAAGTAGTGATCATGTTGTATTTCAAATCTTGAATCTCAAGATTCTGTATGCTACATTTCTGGATTTAAGTTTGGTTTTTTTCTCTTTTAAAGTGAGTTTTCACAGTTTTATAAAGATGGTTTACCTATATATCTTTCAGTTCTATATAAGGAATCTATTCCTGAATGATTAGTGGTTTATATTTTTATTTAAATTCTAGTTTTTCAGTCCATATGTAATGAAACTCCGAGTCTTACAGGTCTGATATTTGCTCACAGTATTCTTTTATGTGCCTTTAGCAAGCAATTCACCCCTGCAGACATAGTCAGTAAGAATATTATATCATCCTTCTATGATGAATGGACCTTATGCTTTTCTCTGTAAAGTTTCCATTTCAAAGATGCAAAACAGAAAGTATTAACAGATATGTTAAACTTGGAATTATTTTTTGGAATGAAATTAAACCATCTAGCACTGAAAAGTATAAAAATTGTTTTGCAAACTGTGTTGCTTGTGTAAGTCTATAATTACTCTGTTAACATGATGTGTTTATAAGTCAGTTGCAGCATAAGCACATCATTCTGTCTGTGTGGAAATCCGCCAACTGAAATACAGACTACTGTTGGCAGCAAAACTACTGCATTCTAAAGACAGAAATTTGTCAGCTTAAACAGGTGTTGTAGCCTGTGACCTTGACATCTAGTTTATACTCTGTCAGGTATATTAGATTTCATGGGTAAAGTGTGTATATAGACCACCTGGCTTCTTATGGCACCTTAAATGAGCTCCAGATCTTAAAAGGAAGGTATTTTGCTCCTAAACACCAACAAACAAAATTGTACCTGTTGTCTCTATTATCTTTTTGTACGTGCGATCTCCTTTTTTATTTCTGAGGACACTGAAAGAAGGACATTTCTGAAAAGCATTGATTTATAGGGACATTTTCCACTCATGGATACACTACAGTTGCTGCAAGAAGAGTACACAGAAACCTTTACGTTCCTCTGTACTTCAGACTGAAATCACATGTGATTATCACTATTATTTTTCTCTCATCTGGATTCCTGAGAAGAGATTAAATTAACACAACTCTGTCCTGTTTTTTGGGACCATAGGTTGATAGTCATACAGACAGAAAAGCTGCCAAGCTGCCTAACTATTTTCATGATGTTGGATTCTTAACTGACTTGGTTGAACTTTTTAAATCTAATCAGTCTTTCTGAGCTGAGAGTGCTATCAGTAACCTCTAAGATAGAAAAAGAAGATTTGGATGCTGCCATGATAGGAATGAGAGGCTGGACAGAACAAAACTCCCATGATGGCTTCTTCTGCAAGCAGTTGATTAGCTAGCAAGTGAGATATTGAGAAAATAAAAGCAGTAATCAATCCAGGCAATTTTTACTAAATAGTTAGAATATAGCAAAGAATCAAGCAAAAGAAATAAGATCCTCGACTTCCTGTTCTAAGAATTTTAAGCCTAGATGTGGAGTGTAGACACGGGGAAGTAATGGAAAAGGGACATTTTCCTGTAAAGAAAGATGATCAAGTATCTTGTCTGTAAAAACACTCATTCACTTCTCCCCTTTCTTTACAGATTTTTAATCCTCTAAGCAATCTTAAAAAAAAAAAGGAAAAAAGAAAAAATGGAAGGGAATATAAGAGAGCGAGAAAGATTTTATTTTCCCCAAACATATTCAATAAGCTTACACCAAATAAATAAATGATAGTCTTCTGGATATTTTCTGTGGTCATGCTACACACTGATTCCAGGACTGCTGAAAAGGCCACATACCACCAGTTATACATGAGTAGCATCCTTTCGCACTAAAAATAATATATCAAAAATGCAGGAACAAGAAAACTGCAGTTTGTGATAAAAGAAGAAATTCAGCAGTGAGATGCCAATGGTTTGTCATTTGATCTAACCTTCACACTACAGTTACTTTGTTTTTCATGACTCGGTTGCTGCTTAAGTCATAATGGCTGGATAAAAGCTATTTAAGTGGGAGAGAAAAGCCGACCATTAAAATAGCATTTGGAGGAATAGACTGGGAGAGTGGCTGATGACCTGTGTCAGAATCTGCTGTGTGGAAGGAATCTTTCATGACAAAAGAAGTGTGGATATTTACTGAATATTAATTTGCTCTGTGCCTAACCAGCTAAGCAAAACTATCTGGGACTTTTTACGGTTCCTCTGATTGAAAAAATTAAAGATTAATTATGCCTTTTCCTGGAATGTCCCTCAATCTATTTGCCACATGATCTATTCACCATATAAAATAGGGTTCAATATTTCAACATTTTCATATTACATGAAGGATAAAGTCTAGGGTGTTGAGATTGTTTATGCTGAAAGTTGGACTTACACAATAGTTTTTTAGTCCTTCTCTCATTTAGGATCTGTCACTCAAGCAAGAAATTGAAAAAATGGTTTCTATCCTTACAATCTCGTTTGTCAAATTACATGGTATTTCTGGGACAGCAGGTGGCTGTTCCCTAGGCTTATTGCCTGCACCCATTTTCCATAGGGTTAATGATCTGGGTCTTTTTTAATACTTAAGTAACCCTTTCCAAGTGTTTAACATTACTGCAGAGATGGCAAAGAAAAATCAGTCCACATCTGCCTCAAACTGATGAAAAGCACTCTGTTTGTATCAGTTTAAGTGGGAATCTCAATTTTTTTTTTTCTCACCAGAGCTGAAAAAATCTTTCACATGTAAACAGTATCGTAGACCTTCTTCTATGCAGCACTCCAACAGAATGAATCTTCACAACAAAAATTTATGAAGGTCAGCCTTCAAGAACAGAAATAATCACTCTTAAAATTAGTGTGAACTTTACAGTGGCTTTAAATCCTTTGCAGACACCACTAGTTAAGAAATATAAATCAGCATGACCTAACCGAGTCAGCACAAATTAATTAACAAAGCAGTGAATTATTTGTAAAAATATGCTACTACCTAGGGGCTACTTCCTGCTGCCTCTTCTTTATTTGACTGTGTGGAGTTTCCTGAACTAACTCACACACTACTCATTTTTATTGCAATGTACTATAGTCCTGCTTATCTGACTAGGTATGGTGAAGTACAGACTGTACATCCTAGAGGTATATAAACCCTGCAACTCTACAATAGCTATAGTAATAAAGTGCTTCTGCTCTGACCTCAACTAAATTGAATTCCCATCATTTCTATATCCGTAGGATGATTGAAAATTCTCTCTTTGAAACTTAAAATCAATCCATATTTTATAAATGTCAGGTCCCACCATTCTCCTCAAGCAAATCTTCTGAAAACATTTAATGGACATTTAGGCTGAAGACTATGAACCTTAAGACTCCAATGAGTTTCTTACAGTGATGCTAGTTTTGTAGGAATAAATTAATGACTGTAAGGATCTGAATGAAAGGTGTAAACTATCAATTTATCTGTCTTCCCAAAGAGTTATGTCATGATTCAAAACAATTCCAGTTTAAGAAAATTCAAGTTTTTGACAGGAAATATGGATACTGTTTTACTTGTCTCTTATAGGAATTGTGTGATAAAAAAACTGTGACATTTCAATTCTGTATTATTTTACTTTTTGTGCTCAGTTTTCTATAAGTAGTCATTTATTTAAAAGAAAAGGAAGACACTTTACACTGTCACAGTCTAATTAATCTTCCCTGTTTACTGACAGTTAGGTTTTGGATAGGTAAGAATTGTTAAAAGTTGCAGTTTTGGTGCTTTCCTTTCCTCTAACTTTTCTATTTTTAGTAAGAGAGAGAAGGAGGCTAAATCTATCCCAGTGCTTGTGAAACACTCATACGGCCCAATGGGAATTACATACATCCAGATAAGCATCTTTGGCACAATAATAACTGGGACTGTCTTCTAACATGCAGCATGCTTCCTTCCTGAGTGAATCCTTAAGCCACAGTTGTCAGTCAGAATATTTCAGCCCCTGTGGGAAAACCTGATTTCCCACCACTAATGCAGTACTATCCAGCAACTCTAAAAATTTCCATTCACTAAACAGTAGCAAAGATCCATTATTTTCCTCTTTGTTCTCATTATAAAAATGTAGCTCACATATGGTGTGGGAGGGAAATGCTGCAGAGCGCACTTAGAGGACATATATTGTTGAATTAGAATTGCCACTAAGAGTACATTTTAACAGTCACTGAAAACAGAGTAAACCTCAATCAACTAATGCATTAGGTAGTGATAGTGTGCATCTAAATATAATAGTCACAAGTACAGATAAATATTCTTGGTGTATCTTAATTTTTTTTCTTTGTAATCACAGTTATCAATGTATTTTTTCTGATTATCTGTAGTAGCACCAGAATCCAGCCTCTATCCTTGATTATCAAGGTTCTCCAAGTGCTATAAGCAAGGTGTAGATTTCTAAAATTTATTTTGCCAGCTTCATCTTCCTGTGTGGATTGCCATTTGGTACATACAACCATTTTGGTACAAGCAACATGACTTTCTATCAGAGATTGTTGTAGTTCCTGTTCTTTCTACACATTCATAAATTCATAGCTGTTGAGAAGACCAGTATATGAACCATTATTTTTTTTTTTTGATGCAAAATTTTAGGCGCGATTTTTAAAAATTTATTTGTATGTAAGAAAAAGTCATCACACTTTCTATGACTTTCTATGATACGTCATAGGATTTCTATTTCTGTGGATGAGAAATTCATAGGGTATCCATCTGTAGAGCAAAGTAGAATAATAAAACTGCACTGCTTAAAATGTAAACCCCTTTAAATACACACACCTAGAAACTGTATTTCTAGACACCGGGTTCTCAAGATTTTTAAAACAAACAAAACAAACATTCCCTTGACTAAAGGGTTGTCCTTGAATATGAAAGAGATGTGGTTTTGCTTTTGACATTGACCTGCTGTACCTCAAAAATGTGTTGTGATCAGCATAAAGAAGTGTTTGACTTGGGTCGAGATTAGAGATAGAAAATTTCTCTTTGCAGAGTTTTATTTCATGTATTGCTCTTTGATTTTTTTAAAGGATCTCTTAGTTATGCTTAGAGTGATGGAAGTCTTTACTTATGAGGAAGTGCCTAAACTATCTGTTTTTCTCTCTTCCCCTTATGAAGCTTCTGAGGAATGACAGGTATTTACCAAGTCTCTGTGTGAAGGCCAAACAGTGCTTGGTCCCTTAAAGATCATTCTTCCCCTGTGTGGTGCATTGCTCCCAGTTATTCCGAACACTGATTTCAGGCAACGGAAAAGGTCACCCTGCCCTATCAAGTGCTGCTTGAAGTGATGGCTTACTTGTATCCATTCACCCTTTAAATCAACTGAGGAGTCCAAAATTATCCCTAGTGATGGGACTTTCGCTATTCTGAAAGGCAGGATTCATATGTTCAGGAAGGAATGTCCGTCTGTGATCTGTGCCTGGTCACATGGATATATATATGTGTGCGTGTGTGCATTCTGTATGTGTGCTCTCTCTGCATATGCCTAGTGTGAACTGCCTATGCCAAGCTAGTGATTGGACCAGGGGAAACAGACGTCTCACCACACCCTTTATATGCCCTTAAAATACGTCCATTTAAAGCGTTCTTTCAAGTCTTTTGTGCATTTGCATGGGTATGGAGATAATAAAGGCCAGTTCAGTAGACCAAATATGGTTCATCTTCACATTTTCATAAGTGGCTTCTCTGATACAGTGTCAAAATGTACATAGCTCTTACCTATAAGAAACTCTGTGAAAGACAAAACCAGTGCTTAGGTGTGGGATTTCAATGGTAGTTACTGCTAAATGGGTTGCCACTGTTCCAGGTCTTTCCAGGCAGCAACACTCAAAATAAGGAATATGTATTCTCCACTGTCCTTAAGGAGTTTCAGGAAGAAAACTATCTAGCTTGTGTTTGGCCTTTCAGGAAAAAAAATCAAAACAAACAAACAAAAAACTCCCAAACACAAAAAACCACAAACAAAACCAAACACACAAAAGTTTTTGCCTTACTCAAACCTTTAGCAGGAAGAGACAGACATTTGAGCACAACTTTATTAACTTGTCACTACATGTGTATTTTAGCTAGATAAGCCACATCTGGAAGACACCACAATACATAACTGATGAAGATCAGTCTTTGTACGTGCAGATTTCCTGACAGTTTATGCAACCTCAAGTTCTGAGCCTGGCCTATTCTCTTCAAAAGTTACTTATAGGTGAACTGGAAGGCGTGAACAGGAATTCACACAGATCAGATGTCCTTCTTTTCTGCAACTCCCAACTGAATCAGAAGACTTCTGCTTGGGAAGGGCTTGTAGAGGAACACCATGCACTTCCACTGGATTCAGTTTTGGTCTCTTTGTGTGACGTTTCTTCAGCTGTCTCTGCCAATCATCATCTGTGTGCCCAAGTCAAAGATGTTTTGACACATCCCTAAATTTTGAGCCAGATAACCTTCTTTTGCTAAGGGCAAATCTACTCACCTTATTCATAAATTACACAACTTCCTCTTTCAAATTTGGACTATGAACCCACATCTTCAAATAATTAAATATTGTACCAACTTTAGTTCAATTGAAAGTGGATGCACAGCAAAAATACTCCTTATCCTCGTCAAGTAGTTTATTTTTGAAATGTTCACATTTTTTTGTTCTAAATTCTTTGCATGCTGAGCACATCATGCAACTTCAGCAATTTGAGTTAAGGTTACCCAAATTACTGAAGAAGCTCTTTTGAGGTAAGAATTTTCTTTGTGCCTTCATTTAAAACAGCTAGCACAGCCCCCCTGCAACACAGAAAAAATGAAATCAGATAGTTCTTGCCCAAAAGGTTCTACTCACCTCAGTGAGGGTGAATTTCATCCCAGGTCCTGGGATGCACAGGACTGCAACAAGTCAGACACACACAGTGCTTCCTTTTTTTATAACAGTGCAAACTAAAATTAAAATTAAAATTAAAATTAAAATTAAAATCACAGGGTGCTGTTTTTACTGCATTAGTAATATTTCTCAATAGCTAGATTTGTAGATAAATGTATGCAATGTTGATACCCTTTCTGTGAATAGGAACAACACTGATCATTTCACAAAAGGAGTTAATTAATTATTTCTATGTCCTTCAGTTGCAATTTTTAGTTATTGAATTCAACATAATTCTAAATAAATTTTTTTTTCTCTTTTTGTTTCTTTTGTCTCACTGTCTGCCTGCCAATTTCAACTTTTGTTTAACATCTACAGTTATTGTATTACTTTGGTGAGGCAATCACTGATGACTCGTGAAAAACTCCTCGTGCAAAAGGAACTGAATCAGTAAATTCAAACAAATTTTCATAGGAGAGTTTCTTACACTAATTGTCTAAACAATTTTAATAGAACCTGGTAGCTATGCATAGCATTTTCTAAAATTACTCTCAAAAATTTTTAGCAAATAATTATGATTCACATATGTTGGCCTGTTTACAGATATTCAGAGATAAAATTTCAGTTTTCATTGCATTAAAAGTGAAACCACAATCCTCCTAAGTGACTCGTTATCTCTTAGGTTAGATCCATTTTATCCAGGTAATACTGAGGATTTGTGTCCTCATGTAAAATACGAAGTTGGGTTTAGTTTAAGAGATTCAGATATTTTCATCTTCTGACCAAAACTGGATTTAAAATTACACCTTAATTATTATTCTAATATACTTTATAATATAAGGTTTGCTAGTGTTTGCACCTGTTGCAGTTTCAGAAATTTTTGTTCCAAAAATGCATGACAAAATATGAGTAATGTCTGAACAGATGCATTTTCTGTTAGATAGCAATAGCTGGAAATCTGAGGCAGAGTAGGGCAGTGATGTATTATTGTTTTCTCTCTATCAGCCTTAGTATCACCATCTGGCTTTCGATTATGGAATTGCAACAAAGTCTATTTTTTCTTTATCACCATCTGGTACCGCAGTCAAGTGACAGAGTCACAGAACAAATTTAACCAAAGGTCTTAAGAATTTCAACCATTCATCTTGTAAGGTAAACAGAAGCTGAAGTGCTGCATATGAAGTACTAAAATAAGCAGACTAAGTATACAGGCACTGAAGCTTGGTCAGCTTAACCTCCAGGGAGAAGAGACTGCAAAACAGCCTGGTTTTCACCTGCCTCAAACAACGACATCCCAGATGATTTCTGGGACCACACAGAGTTTGAATGTAGTCAGCCTTTCTTGGAGACAGTGAGATTTTGACAGTAGGAGTGTGGACAAGGGCCATTTGTTTGCCATCTAATCCACAGAACAACCCCCAGGACTGATAACACAGGGAGTTTTTGTTATTGCTGAGCAGTGCTTATGCAGAACCAGGGTCTTTGCAGCTCCTCACCCACCCCACTGATGAGGAGGTTGGGAGTGTGCAGGGATCTGGGAGGGGACACAGCTGGGACAGCTCACCCCAACTGACCCAAAGGGTATGCCATAGCATATAGCATCATGTTCAGCATATGAAGATGGGGGAAGAAGGTGGAAATGGTGGATGTTCAGAGTGAAGATATTTGTCTTCCCAAGTCACCAGAACATGAGGCTTTCCTGGAGGTGGGTGAACACCTACCCGAGGATGGGAAACAGTGAATGAATGCCTTGTTTTGCCTTGCTTGTGCACACGGCTTTTGCTTTACCTATCAAACAGTCCTTTTCCCAACCCACAATTTTTCTCAATTCTACCCTTACAATTCTCTCCCCAGACTGACTCTGGGGGAGTAAATAAATGGCTGTGTGGTACTTAGTTGCTGGCTTGGCAATTGTGTTTATTCATTACAACATCTGTAAAGTCTTACCACAAGTCCTTGTTTCTGTGATACTAGAAACAGACCCAGTTATTTATCAACTATCATCATCCTTAGGACTTTCATGCAGGTACAAGGTATGTTCTGTTAGCTTTCGTTCATAACATGCTTTCTTGCATGACCTCATGTTCAAATTGTATACATGTGTTTTAATTAAAAGTATTGATAGGCTGACAACTATGTCAATATTTAAAAGAAGTTATCACAAGATGTTAAATACATGCTAGAAGTAATAAAATATACAATTGGCCTTAGGCTGGCCACTTAAATTCCCCTTTCTTCAAGAAAGGATAAGTGATGTCAATTTTTTTCCTTCCCTGTCAACAAAACTATTGCTCTTATTGCTTTACATGTATGCCAAGTACTAGAACTTTGGTCAAATTAGCCCTAAATGACATTTTAGGATTTAAAGTAGCTTTTGAATAGCAACAATAGCTACATCCTGTTCTTTAGAAGAGTACAAATGTTCTGTAGCTGAGAGAGATTACTGAGAGAAAATGTTAATTTTGAAAATTCAGGTTGGCTTCACCTGTGAGATACTCCTATTTTACACTGGTAAATTACATCTGCTTAATGTTATCGACATCATACTTATCATAGAAATTGGAGCAAAGTAACAGTGAATAAGATCCAAAAACACAATTTAAGAAAATGATAAGCTAGTTTTAAGGTAAATTTCATATGATTGTGATTTAAGAACAATTCAGTGCTTTTCTTGAAGTCTTTCTACGTCCAACATTCATGCAATCCTTAAATAAAATGGAAGTACATAATGCCCCTCTATGTCCATCTTCTATAACCTAGAGCAGGTGAATAGGGATGCACCATATCTTTACTTTTGTGAGGGTTTATATTTACTACAGCCCTGCTTCTGAACAAAGAAAGAAAAGGTGGTTAATTAACCACAAAAGACAATATATAATTTCTGCTCAGTCAGAGATGCATCTAATTCTGGCCTTTCCACCTTTTAAGAGAGAAAAAATATGCTTATCTTCCATCTTTTGGGAACTGAATGTGAAGTAATTGTGCATTGGACTTATACTGCTACCTTTCTATTGGTATTTAAGAGGGATTGTTTCTTAGCCAGAATGGTGTTCTCTAAAAATTAAATTTCTGATTTGTAGTTTCTAAAGACATGATTCGTATCTGCTGAACACTTTTTAACATAATGGAGACACTTTATAGGTGATTAGAAGTAAAAGAGTGAAATATTCACCTTTGTGATGAAAAAAGGAGAACAGATTATCGTGTCTGAACTTATTAACAGTGAGTAGTGATATACAGACATATATTTCATGAAACCTCCTTCCCCAGTGGATGATGCTTTGCGCAAGTGTGACGCTCGGCAAGTCTGCAGCCATGAAAACTTGTATGACTAGGAAGAACTCAGGGATTCCCACTAAGGAGCTACTGCAGCATATACAAAAGCTATACAGAACTGAAGGATAGCACTGTTTTGATAAACATCATGATTTGAACTCAGAGATATGTGATCATGATGATCCTACCACAGCACATCTTATACCACTAAATTCTAAATTGCATCTATTTTGGCACAAAAATGCGGGTCCCGTTCATGCAGCAATTGTACTTCCAGCACAGGTCCTTTTCTCATTCAGCAAACTAAGAATGTCACCTTTGGCACAGATGGCAACAGTCCCACCTTCATCGCCTGCTAGGCAACATACCCAGCCCACAGTTAGATGTGGGCCTGAGAGATTTTAGCCTGCTAGCAGCTGCTAACTTTTTCTCAAGGAAAAATTTCTCGAGCACACAGTTAGAAGGGCTACACAGCACATGGTGCCCATCCTTCTATTCTGATGATTTAGCCACTATTTGCAGTTTTCACCCTACACTCAGAGACACTGCAAGTACAGGCTTTAATGGAATGAAGCAGGGTCTCCTTATAATCCACTGACAATATTTAATCCAGCAGAACATTTGTTAATTCCAGTCAAACTGCTTCCCAAACAGTCAAATGGAGGAGATGTGTTTGTAAAAGCAGGAAAACTAAGAAGATAACTAAGAAGATATTAGACCTTGAATGAAACTAGTGGCAGTGTAAGAAGTAGGTCATGGAAAAAAATTCTTTGATTACCAGTTTATTTTTTGAGTTTTCTTTCAGGCTTAGGAATAATCTTATATTATAAAAGGTATATTAATTTTTCAAAATATTTTTTTCACAAGAAATTGCAAATTAGTATGTGAGCAGCATTTTTAAAATACAGATATTTTGAAAATATTAATTTTGAAGCTTTGAGTTAATTTATCACTGAAAGCACTTTTTGGAAACTTTAAATCATATACTGATAAGCATATTAGATGATAAATATTTTTTCTTATTTTTAATTTTCTTTAATGTACTTATTTCCATTTGAAGATAGAGAGGCATATAATGATAAGGTCCAAACCATGATTCAACCTATGAATTCATCCTAGCTAGCTGCCAATTAACATGCTAAATACTGGAGCAAAACACCCATGAAAACACCATTATGAGCACAGTTCTTCAGAGAGTCACAAGGCTAAGCACTGCTAAAAATCTGAAAAAAAGCTTATTGTAGATACCAAAGCCAATAGGAACAGCGCTGTTTGAATTCTTACTACAGAAACTGCTGAGGGCCAGTACAGTGACTGAGGGAAATCTTTACAAGACAACTAAAAATAGTTGAAGCATTTTGATACATTTAATATTTCATGTTAAATATTTAGTGATTCAAAGATTATTTAATTTCATTTGAAGAAGCACTGTCATTTTTACTTACAATACAGCTGAAGGCAAATGCATCATCATTCTTTTTTCTATAAGAACTACTTTTTCAGAGTTAATTATTAAGAAAATATGGTTGTGATCTTCTTTTTCCTTCCTTTCTTCAGACCTTACAGCAAAATAGAAGCACAATACCCTTTCAAAGTCTCTTTCCAATTAAGAGCTAATGGGCGCTTTTGAAAATGCTTTTAGATTGCACTATGCACATACCTCCTGAGAGGAAAAATCAAGTCTGTTTTTTATATGGAGACCTGACTGAATGGCCAGCAGTACAGAAACATTTGATTTCTTATTCTGCAAAGCTGTTTCATCTCTTCTCAAAGCCAAATACCCACAAGTGAAAGAAAATGGCAGGCTTCTCAAGCTGCACTAAGGTTGGGCATCTTACTGCAAAAGTACATTTTGTGATTCACAAAATATGCACAACACATTGAACTGGTCATCACAACTGAGATTTGACTGAAGAGACACAGAAGTGTTGTTAAAACTTTCTACTGTTCCATTGTTTGATGAAACCTTAAACAATGGTTACCCTTTGGTGATCCCTTCTGCTCAAGTTTCAGTCTTTAATTTTGTCGAGATTTCACCTGTAGCATCTCCTTTTTTCAAGAAAAACTCCAAGGGCCCCAATGATAACCTTAGCTTTTCCTGTTTCTATTTTTATTTGTAGTAATTCAGTCTTTATGTACAGCTATCTTGCTTTGTCTTCCACTTAGAGTAACACTTTAAAGGTGGTAGTATGCCAAAGAGACTCTCTCATTGTCAGTACACTTCTTGATGTACTACTTCATCCTGCTGTTTATACATCTTCAGAAAAATTACACTGAACTGGCAAATTTTAGAAACTTCTATATGCCATATAAAATTTCTGCTGGGTATCAGTGTTATTTCATCAGAACAGTGTTACTAGCACTCCACAGATATCATGTTTTTTGGATTTTTTTTCTTTTTTTGCTTAAACTAACTACCGTTCAACAGCTCATACTCATTATTAATTAACATCTTTGGGTACTAAATTTGTGACCAGTTCAAGGAACATTGCATTATGCTGTCAGTGTTTTATTAAAATGCGTTAATTCAGAGAATACGGTGAGTTAATTGCTTTTGAATCCAGATAACAGGGCATTTATTTTATGAAAAATAAAAACAGGTACCATTTTACTGTGTTTTCCCAAATTTGCAGGAATCCTCAATCATTCCTTCCTATTGTTTCTCCCTGTAATGTGGTATAAACCATAGTTCTCCTGTGTGGATGTTTAGCACAATTCTGAGATAAGAGTGCTTCATTTTATGGTGGAGTGCATTATGTGTATTATAATATGATCAGATGTTGGACCAACATCAAGGTATTGCCCTTTAATGTCATATTTATCGACGGCTAAAGGTAACTATCTCGCCTTTGGTTTGTCTCTCTATTTGAGTGGTTTATGCCACAGAAGGAGCCAAGAGGAAACAGGAAGCCTTGGTAAGACTGAAATTAACCCCAAAGCTGACTAAAGAAGCTAAATGGAAAGGTTTCTGCTGTAAAGACAATAATTTTCTTATCTCTGAAGTAAGGCTAGCTACCAGGGCTAGTGCTTGGGGGTGCTGCTTGGGAAAAAAAAAAAAAAACAAACCCAAAAAAACCCAACAAAACAACCCCACAAAAAACCCAAACAAAAACACCAAACACATAACCTTGGACATTGGTCGTAAGGAATAAAGGACTATGTTTCATTTGCATTAGTTTCCTTTATTCTAAGTCTTCCAACATCACGTGTCTGGGTTATGAATCTTTTAATTTACCTCACATGCTGTTATGTTAGCAAAAAGCTGTGCAAACTGTGTATGAGCACACACTTGTACATTTTTGAAAGTGAAGGGAGGATGCAAAATATTGCACAACTCACAGTTACTATTTGATTCTTTGTAACTTTCATATCACTGCTCCTGCCGGTAAGTGAAATTCCTCATTTGCATCAAATTTTCGTCCGTTTTAGAACATGAAGGTTTCTGAGGATTGCAGTCTCCAGACAGCTTTCTACAGACAGGGGTACTATTTGCTGCTAGGAAAAAAAAGGAAAAAAAAAAAAAAAAGGCAATAAATCTTAGAATCATCTTAGGGATCTGGCATTGCTGTTCCTGAATTATTCTATGTAAACCTGAAACTCCACGTCCTCCATTAAAAAACGTGTTAAATCCAACTATTTCAAAGAGTACAAAGAAGGCAGAGTGAGGTATGGAGCTCCAAACCCTATGCAGCACTAACTTCCGCAAGTGCAGGGAAGAAGGGGGCCAGCAACAGCTCTTCCGTCAGCAATCGCAAGCCAAGCAAGCGACGAGGAGGCTGGAGACGCCCTCACACCACCGACGCGGTCAGCGTCCTTTCTGCAGCACGGTCCCGGGGAAGCCTCGGACGCTGCCGCCTGCAGAACACAAGGCCGACGGCGACGGTCATCGCTTTGCAGCCGCACACCCCCGTCCTGTCGAGCCCGTGCCCGCCGCCGTGCCGCGCCAGACCCCAGCCAGCCCTCGCCCGCGGGGTCTTCTCTTCGCCCCGCCGGACAGTGTCCTCCTCTCTCCCGCCGCCTTTCCCGAAGCGTGCCCGGAGCGGCCCCGAGCGGCGCCGTCGGGCACGCAGCGGCACGGTCCCGGGGCGACCCGCGGGGTCCCGCCGGCCGCGAACCTGCGCCCCCTCACCGCGCCGCCCCTGAAATGGCCGCCCAGCCGCGCGGCTCTCCCCTCCTCCGCGCTCCCCCGCCCCCGGGGAGACACAGCCCCGAACCGCGGCACGCCGCGGAGCCGGGGGCGCCCCGACCTCCGCGCTGCGGAGCCGCCCTGCTCTCCCCGGAACGCGGCGGGGCGGGAGCAAGGGTGGAAGAGGGGGGATCAACCGCGCCGCCGCCCGCGTCGGGGAGGCGGGGGCACCGCGTCTTGCGGGGCTGGGGGGGCGCCGCACGCGTTCTCTCCTCGCGGCGGGGAGGGTTAATAAAGGCCGGCGGCCGCCTGCCCACGGCGCGGCTGAGGCCGGGGGCGTCTCTCCGCGGCCCGGCAGTCACCGGGATAGGGGTGGCTCAGCCCGGCCGCCACTACGCGAACCGCTCTGCATCCCCGAGGTGCCGCCGCTGCTTCAGCGGGACTCGCTGGCTTGTGAGCCGCCGCGCGGAAGGAGCCGCTCCGCCTCTGACAGAGACGCGCCCCCTCCTCCCCTCCCCACCGCCCGCCCGCCCTCACCTCGAGCTGGCGCTACCTCCCCGCTCTGCCGCCGTCGCCTCGCCCGTTCGCCACTGCGCCCCGCTGCCGTCCCCACGGCGCCTGGCCTCGCCGAGGGGCAGGTGACCAGCCCAGCCCTCTCTCCCGCTGCCCTGCTGCGGCTGCCGCGTCTCTTGTCCCTCGCTGCAGGAAAGTCGCAGCGGCGATTGCCGAGCGGGAGGAGAGGACAGGCGAGGAGCGGAGCCGCCGCCGGCTCGGGCAGCGCGCTGCGTCTGTGTCTCCGGGGATGGACTGGGCTTCGTCCTGCGCCTCAGCCTGCCCGCGGAGAGGAGGGTGATCGTTCGCCCAGCCCGCCAGGGAGGAGAGGCGCCCCGGTTAAATGTCACGGCTCCCCGTCCGCTCCCCGCCGCCACCCCGCGCATCGCTCACCTCGGGAGGGGGCTGTGAAGGTGGCGGCAGAGGCAGCCCCGGCTGCTCGCCGTGAGGGAGCGCCCCAGCAGCCGCCAGGTAAGCGACGGGCACCCTCCCGGTGCCGTCGGGGGTGGCGGCCGCGGGGAGCCCGCCCGTGAGGGCAGAATAAGTTTCGCGGGGGGGCCTCTGGAGGGGAAGAGGATCCCCGAGTCACGGGGGTCTGCGCCTCCCGATGTGGAGGATGCGAGGGCCGAGAGTCGGCGGGACGCGGCGCAGCAGAGCCCTCCACCGCCGCCCGCCCTGGCTGGCCTCGTCCCCGGCCCCCCGAGGGCTGTTGGACGAGCGACGGACGGCGCTGCCCGCCCGGCAGCGGGGGGTGGTGAAGGGGGGGGGGGTGTCGGACTGCCCCAGTCGCGGGCTGGGGGGGGCGGGACGCAGTGCCCTGCAACACATCTTCCCTGGGAAGAGCTTTCCTCGTCGGGCGAGGAACGGTGCGATGGGAGTCCTCCGGGGGCTCCGAGCGACGTGACACAGACACAATAGTCCTTTGTCACCGGCGAAGAGATGCTTCTACACCTGTGTCCGCTGCTGTAGTGGATGTGCTCGCTGGAGTACGTGCATCAGTGAAGTGGGTCTTGGGGGGTGATGGTGGTGGTGCACGGTGAAGGCACTGTTTTATCTCTTGCACAGCAAATCCAGAATAGCCACCCCCCCTTTTAGGGAGCAGCTCGAAGTACATGCAGGTGCTTCTGAACGTACCTGGAAGAAAAATTAACGGCAAGAAAATCGTCTACTGATTCATCCAGTCTCTTGAATCTAAAATATAAGGTTTTGCAAGTCTTGTTCTATAGTTGCTGGAATAAACAGCAGTGCTTCGAATGTTCTTAAGCATTTTCCCCTCTAGCTTTCCTTGCCAAGCAAAGAACTGCAGTGTTTTTTATTACATGCCGCTGTTTTAAAATACTGTTCTTTCAAAAGACTTTCTCATTTAAAAAGAAAAACTCTCATATAAAAAGGAAAAACGTCTGAACACTGAACACTTCAAAAATAAATCAGATCTGAACTTGCATTGCTTGCCAAGTGCTGGGTGGTGGTGGTGGGGGCAGAAAGAAGCACAGAGCTTTTCTGTGCCTTTGTCATGAAAATGAACCATGCAGTCTTTATTTCAGTCAAAACTACAGCATTAAGGGAATGGAAGTGAAAATTAGCTTGTGTAGTGTTCATGGAGGTAAGCCATAACCTGTAAAGCATGAACACAATAATTCCGAAGCCTTACCCCACTTTTTACAGTGACACATCTGCAATTGAGAGATCTGCAAGGTAAAGAAGGTGTAAGATTTCACCTCAAACCAATGTATATGCCCTAAAATAATTATATAGCATTTGACTTATCATTCAGAAGCAGAACAGCTGCCTCCACATGAAGGAAAA
>QVAJ01000334.1:214140-307329 GCA_003546035.1 Mixornis gularis
AAAAAAAAAAAAAAAAAAAAAAAAAAAAAAAAAAAAAAAAAAAAAGAGGCGTTAGGAGGTAGAATAAAAGGATATGCTTCCCAGAGCTTCTACCTTCCAGTGAAAAGCCCCAAATTAAAAGAGATAGTCTCTGTTCCTCCTGTATGCAATCAAGGCACCAACAGTTCCATTAGAGGCTACACCCTTTCCAGGAAGTGTTTCATTGTAGAGTTGGAGCTGCTGTGTGGTCTACTTTGCTATATAATGGGCCACACAGAAGAGCGCACTAACGTCAGTATGTTCCTACTCCTACTATGTATATATAAATGTAAATATCCTAGTGAAATGGGATTTGGGATTTTTTTCTTCAGATCAGCACTTGAAATGATTGACTCCTCAGCTACTGTGCCGCCTCCTTGTTTTTCTTGAAAAGTAGTGATTTTGACAGTAGCTAATATATGTGCATCAGAACAGCAATACTATTCCTTTTAGGTAAACAGAATATCCCTGAAAACTGTTCTTACTGCTCTGAATTCCCTCTTCAGAGAGTAGGGATAACACCTACATAGACTGAACAACACAAGGTGTGATCAGCTACATAGAAACAGTGTGGTTTGGTAGTATAACAGGTATCATCAGATCTTTTGTTACTGTTCTAGAATCCAGACATCCTGTGAAAGGGCTCTGGGAGGAACTGTTATCCTAGGTAGTAGCAGCAAGAGATGAAAAAATACAAAGTATTAGAGAAGTTGTTAGCTTAAGCAGCTGTCCGCAAGTACTGTGATTAATACTCTGCTGGCATGCTGAACTAATACCAGGATTTGGGTATCCTGCTGTTAAGAAAAAAGACATAAGTAACTTGCCCTTTGTAGTTCTGAAGCTGTATCATTTTTCTCCAATACAGACAGTTAAGGAGGTCTGAAGATTGGAATATTAGCAGCCCTGTGCCAAGTTTAACAATGAAAGTCTATGTTAGTGCCTTTTTCATATATTGTATTAAGGCCATTCAAATAACATAAACACAGGGTGGGTGTGGTTATTGGAGAGGGAGGGAATTGATAAAGATTCTAGGAGGATTTCTGTGGTGATTTTTCTTAGTTATGTTGATATGACTACTGCTTGTTTTTAGAGGCTTTATTTTTTTTGTTTGTATACCTTTTAGCTGTCTAAACCCTGGGGGGGGTGGGGGGGGTGGGGAAGGTTAAGGAGTTCTAAAGGCTCTGTATGTAGCTGTCTGTTGGTTCATTGGTTCATTCTTTGTAGGAAGGTGGATTTCCTTATAGCTGTTGCTGGTAATTAAAAATCCAGATGTTGGACAAGTGGAGGGATAAGTGGATCAATGTCAGTAAATTTATATGATACTAGGTATGTGTATTGCTGCATTCTCCTATTGCAAAGGAGATTATTTGGTTACTAGTACTATGATACATTATGCTGAGTACATTCTCATTCTCTGTGCTTTCTCTTCATTTTTTTGTACAGATATTCAGGAAATTTAAGAAAATTCTATTTCTAATTAGTCACTGATTGACATGCCTCTGTCGTAAGGTTGATTTGGCTAAGCTGTGTCTAATTATGAATCTTTATAAATTATGGTTCATTTCTAATTAGTACAGTGACTAGTTTAACTGTTGATTTTCCAAAATGTTTTCATCTCATTTATTTTCAATGTGATGCTCACTTTTTTTCACCTAATTTGAAAGCACAGAATTAATATTTTTCTTCTTTTCTGGAGTGTGGCCTTTCTGTTACCTTAGAAAAACATTAAAATAGATGAGATAAATCTGTAAAGAATGCAATTGAAATATTTGAAATTTATAGACATTGGTCTTCAAGATATGCAATATACCAATCAATGTTTTCTGTGCTGAGATATCAATATTATTGCCATGTAATATGCTGAGTAGGATTCGTATTTGACCTGCTTCCCATCTCATAAGCCTTTTGATTCCTGGGGACCATTTCATTTCTTAATGGTGAAAATCTGTGGAGGGAGGAAACACAGAAGATCTACTGTCATCACTGTTGTATAATGACATTTTGGTGGCCCATTTTCTGTTGATAAAACGCAAATCTTGTGGGTTTTTTTTCTCTCAGCAACTATTCTGTGAAGCAGTAGTTCACAAGATTATTTATATACATACTGATCACAATTGTTATTTGATTAAAGTTTAATCTCTCATTCCCTTTGAAACTGGAAGTAGATATTTGTATCAGCAGATTGTAGGCAAGGCTTGTTATATATTGATATATTGTTAATGTTTTCAGATCGATTATTATTAGAAAAGTCCTATTAGGTCAGTGTGGATATTTAGGGAACATCTCTTCTGTGTGGTGGAATTAGTGGACCATTTAATTCATCTTCCAGAAATGCTCCTAATTGCCTGCAAATGGAAATAAGGGTACATTACAATTAATATTTTATTGAAGGTGGAAATATTTTAAACTACTTCTTACTATTGACTTGCTCTTCTGCTAATAGTTTTCTTATTCCTTTCATAGTAGCAAGGTTTACAATGAAATGCCATAACCATACCTGTGTTGGTGTATTTTAAATGGCATAGTCTAAGTAGGTGATTCTTAAAAAAAAATATTCAGTAGATGTGTCTGAAGGAAATGGATATCTGGATTTTTATCTAATGGTCCTATTACGTTTCCTAAAAACAAAGAGAACTGAGAAAAATTGGTTTTAGTAGGACAAATAAAGTGACATATCTTATTAGCTGTCAATCTCAAAATTAAAGTTGCAATGAAAGAAAAGAAAAGAGTATTTGTGAACTTTTGTCATCTTTGGAAATAAAACTATAATGTATTTGAATGGAGTGAACTGAATCATCTTCAGCAGAAATACTTGTCTCTATAAAAATATTTCTTTATTGTGGGGGTTTTTTTGATTAACTGCAAAATGCCGGTCCTTTGGTCAGATTAAGGAAGAATAATTATTCTACAATACAATTTCTTTTTATTTACCTAGTATTTATACAACAGTACCATGATGAATATTTTATATTTTTTAATAAATACATGTTCTATTTCTCCTTCTTTTTTTTTTAAAAATAAAATTTGAATGGCTTCTTAAAGCCATTATTCTTTAGGTGAAAATAGATTATTTTAAATGGTAAGTAAACCATATATATCCTGTAAAGCTATAGGTCAGGAATCTTGTCTCTTACCTTTTTTTAATATTTGAAGTTATACTTTAGAAAGTTACCTTTTTTTTCTGGTATTCATGTTTAATGTCTAGGAGCAACCAGTGATCACTAGTTAAGATTATAGGATCTTAATAGCACTCCACACCCCTCACTTCTCCCTGTCCCTCAGTCCCAGATAATTTTAAGTACACCTGTCTTCAGTGTTGAATATTTATAAGAGCCATGAGGTGGCATTTACTGAGGCAGGCCAAAGGCCATCTTTGAGCTGTACAAATGCAGATCTCCATCTCTAAGGGAAGACTGGGATTTCACTGGACTCCCCTCTTTGGCATTTTTTGTGTAACTAAGAGTATAATATAGGGAATCACATCACTAGAGAAATCAAATAGGCTGGTCTAAGAACAGGACAGCTACTTAGATTGTCATCCTCTGTTCACTTTCCAACTTGCAGATTACCCTTTCATCCTATTATTTCCTTCACTTTATCTTGTTTTCGAGAAAACACAAAGTTTTCTTAAAATGGCATTTACTTCTCAATTGCTGCAATTCATAAACTGCATTTCAGCTTGTGTTTTGGTGAAATATTTGTGGAATCGCACAAATCAATGCTGGCTGTGAAGAGTTTCATAGAAGATTTCTTGCGGAAAAGCTCAGCTTGGCATCTTTAGGATTCTGTTTCCTTTAATGCAGAAAGGTTTGTGTTCCTCTGTGAGAAGTCAACAAGTAGATTCCCATTCACAGCACCCATGAACCTCAGCACTGATACTTTCCCATGGCTGCCCTACACCTTTTGCAAGCCAACATGTATCAGAGTCAATTGAAATCATCACAACTCCACCATATTTGGAATGCATCTGTTATGCAGAGGACACATACAATGACCCAACTATGTTTTATCGCAGTTATAGAGACTGAGATAACTGCAAGAGAGACAAAAGAAGAGAAATAAGCTCCTTGGGAAGAAGAAATTTTTGCTTCCCTTTAGGTCCTGGAGAATAAAAAGGAAGGAGAGATTTCAAGATTGTGAGATTTTACAACTCTGCAGGCCATTAGTTGGGATAGATAACACTGTCAGCCCTAGTAAAGAGGAGGTAGTTTGTGGCTGTTTGTGACAAAATCTCATGTTTCTGAAGTGGAAAGGACTAGGGAAGTCTGAAGCTGGAATGGGTAGGCTGTGGCTGCGAATGAGAGAGCTGGACAAGCCTGTGGCCTCTCAGCATCGATTTGCCTGGCTGTTCTCAGAAGTAACCAGCTACACTTATGCTTAAACACTGTGATTCAGTTTTCCTGACATAGCAATAATAGTCCTGAAAGAAGAGACTCTGTTGCTATTCCTTTCATGGGTGTTAGAAAGTTTTGAGATTCAGAAAACCACGTATCTTCAATGTCCCCATGTGAGTACAAGACTTGCTTTAGATGTTCCTCTGAATGCCTCCAGTGCTGTATGTAACTATCAAAACCAGAACAATTATACAGAAGAAAAGATGAGACTTACCATTCTATTAAATAGAAAGTATTACTTTGACCATTAGTAGCAAGAATAGATTTTTTATTTGAAAGTCAGAAAAAAATTAATGTTAATAATGGATGTGGGGAGGAACCGTTGTGGAAATGGGTTGTGTTTATGGCAGTACATGAGACAGTCTGGAAGAATATGCAAAATTTTACATTAGCCAATGCCTTTATAGTCCTTTTGATTGTCTTTTATTTTCTTATTTTCTTTTTTTTTCTCTCTTTTTTTTTTTTTTTNTTTTTCTTTTTTGGACAGCTAAGTGGGACCAACCAAATTTATTGAGAAAATAGCTGTCTTGTGCCAACTTTTGACTATTCCATTCCCAGTGTAAACTGGCACACATTACAATGAAAAAGAAGCACTTTGGACTATAGGCAACATGTGAAAACATAATATATTCATTTATTGCAGTCTGGGTAGTGAAAGCCTTCAAAGAGTGAGAGGACCTGTTAAATTTGAGATAAAATTTCACTGTGTTCACAACATAAACAGACCCTAGTGCAAACAAGAATTCATTCCAATTGGGAATGGATTGAGTTTGCTAGAATAGCTTATAAAGTAGATAAGTAGATTCATGTAAGCTTAAACCCCAATAAATTCTTGTTTCTGTTGTCTCCCTAGACAAAGTGGAGGAAGTAATTATCTTAGAGTTCTTACAAAAGTAGTGAAAAGACATATCAAGACAAGAGGCAGTGGAACAATTGTGGAAATTAAATGGCAGTAAATCATAAGCTTGCAATAGCTTTCTTCCTAGATTTCTGAGGGAAATGCATAGCTGAGCACCTGAGTGACATCTGAATCTATAATTTATTTTCAAATGCTATGTCTGATCTGGAGGATAGCCACTTATTAGGAAGAAAAATTATATCAGGAATTACTAAGTAGTCATCAAACCCCAAGGAAGTAATTCAGAAAAATAAATGAAGTCAATATCTCAAATCATCTAGATGAACGTATCAGGAGGATATGATTTCTGCACACTTTAAGGAGACAAGTATACAAATCTACTGTGAAAACAGTCCTGTCCAGCTTCATTCTTATTGCTAGCATGGCATAAAGTGAATGTACCGTTACATTCTTGTTAGAAAACACTTTTCTTACGTATAACATATTTCTTGAAGCTGTTCATATAGTGTTATAAAAAGCTTGATTAAAGGAACAAATTTGCATGTGTATTCTTAAGAAAGGAAAAAGATTGTAAATAATTTGGGTTTTTTATTCTTTGCAACATGTGCTTCTCTGTTTTTCTCAGACCGTATTCTGAAAACAGAAGTTCTGTTGAGCCACTAGGTCTTTCCTATTCTTTTAGGGATAGAGTTTTCAGAACAGGAGTCATTTGAGACTTAAAAATACTAGTTCTTGTAAGAAGTAGATATAATTTCTACTTTGACAGAGAAGTAATTAAATAGTGGCCAGTGTTATGCATTGGGGACTGCAAAATAAGTCATCAAATTATTCCTGTCAAACAATTACTGTAGAAAGACAAATTAAAAAGTTTTATACATGAAAATAAAAAGAAATATGAAGAAGGATTGAAAAATCTTACTTAGATCTATTCAGTAATTATTTTGTACTTTGCCTTTGTGAACAGTTTTTGTAGTTTTGAAAACAGACTACGGTAAACAAGAGAAAAACCACTGTGATGTGTAGATAATTAAAACCCTACAAGTACTTTAAGATTAATATACTAAAGCTTTGGAATGGAAAAAGTAGAGATATGATGAGAGTATATAATAATAAATATTCTAGTTTCTATGATTTTTCCCCATTAAACAAAGAAAAAGTTATGTGATGGGTAAAGAAATTTGAATTACTAACTATTTTAATATTATTAGTCCATTAACCAAACAGTATTGAAGTAAGAATTTCAGAATTTTTTCCCCAAAACAACGAAGGTATTATATCCAGGCAATTTGTTTTAAACAGCAATAGAAGAACAAAACAAGATTAAAACAAACAAACAAAAAAAGAGTGCAGACTCTGAATATCGTAAAGAAATCTTTTGTACTACACCATGTTGCACGATTGCTTCCCTGGGTTTGGGAGGTTTCTCATTTCCTGTGGGGCTTTAACTATTCAGCTGAAGCTATTTACTACATTGCTCAAAAGGAAGGGTACTGGTACTCAAAAGGAAGGGACCATCAATTTAATTGCTGTTTCATTGGTTACAGTGCCACTAACCAACTTGATTTACATGGCTGTTTGACCAGTGCATGCTACTCTTCATAGTCTTGCTTAAAAGCAGTGTGGGCAGACAGTAGCCTTCAAATGCTTCCATCAACACCTTGTTATGATCATGTAGTGTGTTACAGAATACACCATCTTGATACTAGATTGTACCACAACCAAATTTGAGTTTTTACTTCTGCTTCATATTGATTGATTTTACTTTAAAGCAGCTTGTTATAAGTATTTGAGATTTTCTCTTTCATTTGAACATATGCCACGTAAGAGTTGCAGAAAAGAGATTATGGTTAGATTTAACAGCTATCAGGCTCAAACAGTTCATTGCTCATTCACTTAGTGTAACAGTACTGAATATTTGGTGCATCTAAAGATACTGGCTTTTTTCACTGTTGCCTTTTATAAGGCAATGAAGCTATTGCTTAGTCTGCAGTTCAGAGACACTGTTGTTTAGCTAGGAAAAGGAGTTTTACTGGAAGTAAGGAAATGTTTCATATAGAAGAGTCAATCTTCATCATTGTAGATGTTCTGTATGAGGAATCTGTATCACATCCATGGCTGCTAGAATTTACACTTAAATGTGTAATCAAGGTCACAGTTTTATTTTATTCACATTCTAGCACAGTATAATTGATATATGGAAGGATACTAAATGAGTGCCTGTAATGTATCAAGAGCCTTAATTTCTGCTTTAATTGCATCCATCCTAACTGTATGATGTTTCTGTTGGTACTAGTAGTATTTTGTATGCTTTCTGGACACATGAAAAATATACTATGCCAGAATGATAGAGGACATACAGATAACTGGTAAATTTTTAAAAATTTCTACTTTTGATTGGAAGAGATATCATTACTTGAAGACTTGCTGTCTTCAAGTACCTTCAGTCTGGACATCTCCTTGAATCAGCACAGAGGTAAAAAAGGAAAAAAAAAAAAAAGAGATACTGAAAGCTAACATAGCTATAAATTCCTAAAACTTCTTCAAATGTGGTGTCAGACATGCAAAGTCAGTTTGGAGTATATCATGGATATGCTTTCTTCAGCAGCTGTCAAAACAGAACATGTTCTGCTGCAACATTCTATTTGAAGGCAATATGATCATATCTCTGATTTGAAATTGCGAATAACTCTGAAAATTAGGTAATGGGCTTTGGGCCCATGACAAGTTACCAGTACATTCTGTTTGATATAGGCTGTGCAGCTGAAAAAACTTTATACTTTACTGTTTGTTCAATATTTCTGAAGCAAACAAAAAAACTGCAGAAGGTAATCCTGTAATATATACATAATAGTGTGGTCCTTTCTGTTGACCCAAATTAAAGCAATTGCATTTTAAACTCACCAGAAGGATTTACACTACTAAGGCTCACTGAAATTTACAGTAAGCAGCATAACTTCAAGTTCTTTTTAAACTTCTACTCTACCAGTCTATCTTCACACATGCAGGAATGACCTGTTACTCTTCTCATAGGACAAAATTATGTCCATTTAAAAGTTTAGTGCGTATTTTTGCATACATTTTCATCCAAATTTGAAGTCTGAGTTCCAAAAAATATTTTAGTGACCGATAGTTGTTATGTAGACACCCTATGAGAAAGCATGCTAATTTTTTTTAAGAATAGCTGCTAATAAGAAAATAATCCACAAACTGAAAAAGAATCAATTTTTCTGCTTTTTTTCAGTATCTCCTTTGCTGGGATTCTAACATAATTATACTAGCAATCCAATATTTAAGAATACTTATGGTCAGGGTTCACGTAGATTTTCTGCAGCTGTCAGGAAAATCATTTAGACCTGTGTATGAACTGTGTAGTTTTCTCTTTCTCCTGTAGTTTAATTCCAGTTAATAATTACCAGTACATCCTTCAAAGATAACAACAGAGCTACTGCTCACTAATACTTATTCTGTGTTTTTGTAGAGCACTGAAAATATTAACTCCTTTCCTAAAACTGTACTGTGAAGGGTGATGATAGATTCTTCCTTTGAATTTGCTACCAGTGACATTTTTACTTTGAAATGCAAATGCTGAGCTCTCTTGAAGTGGTAAGTGCATGACCTCTTATATAACTCATTATTACCCTTGCAGCTTGTTCCACAAATGTTTTGCCTGAAAAAAGAATCAAGCTCAGTTATTGATAATACTCTGTTTGTATCACATATTAATGCAAACTTTTTTTTATTTATGGTGGCAATCACTAGATGGCACTGCTCTATGGTCTTTTTAAGATGTTACATTTTCCTTTTCTTAAAATAATATTTTTCTTTTCTGATATATGGAATAATGAATTGTTCCTAGTTTTGTGGTATTATTTATCTGGGATTTGTGGCAAATGACAAAAAAATTTGGATAAATGAATTTTTCAGGAAGGTTAAATCCCTGAACATGATGTTTTAGTTAAGTGTTTGGCATGAGGAAAAGCATGCTGTTTGCTAATCTCTGTTCCAGGACTAGTAAAAATGAAAACTGTCAGAAAAAAGCCACAATGAGAACGCTCTTCAATTTCTGTGTTTGTTGGTATCTTTGGCAGTTGTAAATCAGCATGTTAGGTGTAACTTTTACTTCTTGGCAGGAAGGTGATTGTGTAATCCTGAACTTGCTAGCTGGCAACACTAGCTTTTCTAATCCTCAGTTGCTCAGTTGTCAATGCAGTCCATGCAGTCTTTAGCCAAGTGCATAAGGAACAATGAGGTAGGAGACAATCCCTTCTATCACTGGAGTGTTAGCACAGTGTATTGGTGGTGCTATTAATTCAACACACCTCTGAGAATAGACTGCTCTAACAACTCTACCTCCAGGTCAAAAATGTATTTAGGACGTCATCACTGCAGCAACGCTGTTACTAGACAGCAACTAAAAAATTAATGGGTCTTGCAGACCTGAAACCATCAGCAGCAGCACCCTGTCAAGAAAAGGAAGCAGGAGCTGTTTTTTGTGCATGGCACCTTTTCAAAGTTTAGGGTACCATCACTGCTTCTGTTACTAAAGTTAAATATGAAGCAGTAACAAGTTTTGTAGGACCTCTAGAGAGGGGAGTGCCTTAAAAGTCCTAACGCATTGGTCTGTTTTACTCTGGTATTTTGTTGGTTTTTATTGTGGCACTCTGGCACACTGTGGCTCCAGGCCTATGTGGTTCCTTAATTATTTGAAGAACAGTATAAAAGAGTACATGTGTCTAATGGCTGCATATAGATGGAACTTCTTTTGATCTTCAGTAAAGCCATTTCAGGAGTGTTTTCAGTTCTGGCTGGAAGAACTGCAAGCCATTTTTTAACCAGAAAGTGACTGAGATTCTCTCAATATCTAACTCACTGTGGGATTCTTTCAAGGATAGGTGCCAATACTGTCAGTAATCACAGCCAGTAGGCATTCTCTGTTGTTTAATTTTGAATGATTAAAGAGTCGGACACTAATTTTTGAGCTTGTCATTTGCAAAGAATTCTACCCTTTGGAATTAAGATGGTAGTTGGACCTGTGCATGTGGTTTTAGGGTCTATTTCCAGAGACAGGATTTACCAGTCTAGCTTTTGATGAAAATTAAATTTGCACTCCTATGTGTTCATACTGTGTAACATAATGATTGTGAAGCTTTAAGTGAAAGGCTTTTTTTCACCTTGGTAATTTTTAGTGCTTAAAATGTAGTGACTATCCTTTCAAAAATGCACTCACAAAAAGGCAACAGTAGTTAGCTTGAGACTTTCAGAAAATATTTTTCAAAGACAAAACTATAGCTACTTTGACAGAAAATGTTCTTTCATGGACTGCTTTTCAACAATTGGCTTTTTTTAAGAACAAAAAAGAAATTAAATTATTTTTCTTAAATTACTTCCAAAAATGAAGATGTAAATTTCATTATGCATTTACTTAATCTGGTTACTCTTGTGAAATTTTAATTTTAAGTAATCTGCACTTTTGGCTTTGGTGGTGGTCATTTGCCTTAGAGTGAGCTAGATGAAAATAAATTTTGCAGAAGTTACCCATTAATAATTTTGGAATTTCATGAAGGATTGCCAAATAAATCAATAAAATCTGGTTTATTTCATAATCCATCATTTTTGATGTGAAGATTCTGGGGGCCTGAGTTCATTTTTGGCATGGTAATACTCTGCTCAAGCGGGTGTCAGTTTAGATATGATATTAATTAGCATTTTTGGATTAAAGTAGAATGCAGGATGAGGCAGTGGTGATGCTAGTTTTGAATTGGAAAAATCTAGGCTGAAGAATTTTTTGCCCTAGATAATGAGACTGTTGTTGGTATCTCCATGCTGCAACCATGTGTTTGAGATAGGCATATCAGTACCAGCATACTTACTGACTTTTACCACCTGCTGTTTTTTATAACAATATGCTTGTGTCTGATTTCCTGTTTGATGTCTCATTTTAAAGAATGACATTTGTGGGCTTTGCCAGTGTTGAGGAAATTGTCTCTTCACCAGGACCTGAATAAGCAATCCTGTTTACGAGTACTTTTCACCAGTGGTTGGAATCTGAACCTCATTCTGTATTAATTTCAGAGTACAGTTCACTGAATTGGTGAATATCTTAAGGGAGACTGGATGAAGTGTGACCGAATTATACAAGAAATTTCATATAGACTGCACTGTAAACAGAAATGTCTTAAAATTACTCACTTTCTTATACTGCTAGGAAAGTGATTTTAGTAACACAGGACAGCATTGCTATGCCTAAGGCTGTTCTGTCTTACTTGACTTGAGTCAAACTAAAATCCTCTTCCCCTACTCCCCTCACTGCCTTGCTTTCAGTTAAAGCTATAAAAAACAAACAGACATTTTATACTTTACTTGGCAGGAGAATAAGCCTGCTGCATTTCTGTCTTTGTTTCCTTGTAGAAAACTTAATGATAAGGACCCTCTTTTAGTGAAAGTCGGGGGAAAAAACCCTCTGCTATAAAAGCATAGAAAACTTTTTTTTCCTTGGGACATGACCTCGTGGTTGTTCTCTGATGAAGTAGTAATCCTGGTACTTAGGAAACATTCAGTAGTAGTTTATTTACAGTGTCTTTGAAGACTGTAGAAGTTTCAGATATCTCCTCATTTTTATTTCAGTCACTTAAAATTGGCCACTTTGTTTCATAATTGGTATTAAGATTTAAAAAAAAAATTCTGATTCATTTCTGATCATATGCACAGTTATGAAACTATTACTTTGAATGAAAGTAGCAAGCAATAATTTGGGGCTATTCTATTTGTGACGGTAGAGAATGCATTAATACATAAAAATACTGATTTTCTTTGAATATTTTATATATACAAACCCAGCTTCTTTATAAGTGTTGTGAGTGGAAAGGGAGCTTCAAAAAACATTTGTCAGAGAGATCCTGCCATTGAGTCATGAGGTTCAGAAAGGACCACTTTCCTTTCTTAACACCTTCTCAGAGAGACATCTAAATGTACCTGGAGCTAATCCTAGTCAGACTTGGTCAGGTCTAAAGGATTATATAGATGCAATTGAGCCTTTTTATGACTTTGTCCTTTGTATGATTAAAGATAGCAACCCAAATATATAAGGATAAAATAAATAATTTATTTAAATGTGACAATCATGTTAATGATTAGACTAAATTCAGAATTTTTAACTACAAAATATAGGTAGTTATAACTTTCATAGTGTAATATTTTGAAAACTATATTGCAGCAGTAATATTAAAACTAGCAAAATAATTAAGACAGATTTTCCCCATATCAATGACTGTGGGGAAATCTTTTTCACTCAGCCTTGAGGAGTGTCCCGATTTAAGGAAGAAACTTTCACACACACTCTGAAAAGGGATGTGTATTAGAAGATCCTGCCGTTAAAAAGTGGGATGGGGCTTCTCCAGTATAAAGTGATTGACTATCAGTCATTCCTCCACACCAGCTGTGTCAGCTCAGCAGTTTTACATAAGTCATAACTGCTATCACTTGTTTGTTCTCTTACCAAAAAATTTGCCATACATTGAATGGTGCCACTTTCCTTCAAGAAAGACATTGTTCTTCCCATCCTCAGAATATTTGGCTTTGAGACTGAAGAATCAGAGTGGTCTCAGCATTCTTCAATACTGAAAGCAGTGTGACTCGCCTTCTGTGCACCATGGATAAGTTTTACAAAATATAGTGAAGTGTGAACTGTTTTACCTTTTACCCCTACTGAGGCAGAGCATTCTGCTACACTGCATCCCCTGGCTGCAGTCAATCTAAAATATTTACAGTTTTGTATGCATAGTGATTACAGCTAGATACCTTAACAATGCACTTATCAAGTCTGGTAAGTTATCATGGACAGTTGCTTCTTTATAGAATGTAGCATATTAAGAAGCTGTAGAAAACACTGAAGCTTTGTTATAAATGCTAAATATAAATGCTTCTAATGGCAAATTGTATGAAATGGAATATAGCTTTGTACACTACAAGAGCACTTGAAGAAGCCTTAGAGATATCTGACAAGCTTTCCAGTAGACTGTACTTAGTACATTGCACAATAACCTAGAATTTCAAACATGATTAATTTATGCTTACAATATCACATGAGTTAATCCATCTAATGAAGCTGTGTTTTGTATAAGTCTCAGGGGCTTAACTGAATTGTCTCAAATGAGTAGTCTAAATTGTACTGAATAAGCTCATTGGTTTTGTGTTGTACAACATGGTGGCTCTTTTGTTGTAGTAATAATTTAGTGAACTTATCTCTACAGATGTTTTGTCAATGCTGAATCTTTGACAGTAAAATTGGTAGAATCAATTGGCAGTAAATTTGAGAGAAGGAATATTTACTGTATGAAAAGGCATTTATGAAAAGGCATTTATGAAAAGGCATGTGTTACAGAGTGCATGTCTGGCTTTTGTTGCTTTTTCAGAGTATTTTTTTAAACAGTAAGAGGTAACAGTACAGCTCTTTCCCACGACCCAACATGCTGGTCTCAAAGACCTCGAAGACTAGATAAAAATGAGTGAGACCTATGAGATCTCTCTATAGATATTTTAGGAAAAGGATATTCTTCCTTTTCCTAGGGAACAGCCAGACTTCACCAGATTATCCATCTGTGGGTCTTCTTCTCTGACTAAACATGTGTAAAACAACTGTGGAATAGTGGGTACGTAAACTTTACACTTAGCAGGTTGAATTACAAGGAAACAAGTACAGAGGGCTCTAAGTAGGGTGGGATTTTCTTTCTCTTTTAGATTAATATAAGACATCATTATCTTAATTATACATGAAAAATCAATCCCTTCTTTAAGCACTACTTGAATATGGTACAATAGAAGTTTAGAGTTTTTAACAAGCACATGTATACATATTCATGGAGAACATTCTCCTATTTTTGTCAAGGAATTTAAGATTTCTTGGAAAAGCTTGATTTTTATTTTAGGAACATGAAGAATTTTTTACTGCTGTCATAAAAAGTTTGCTGTAGCTTCTGTCACTAAGAAAGAAAAATGGATATTTCTTACATGGAAATAAAAACTTTTGTTGAACAATAGCTATAAAAATGGTTATCTTTTAGTTGTTTGCCTTTTAACAATTAGTGGTATATAATGATATATTGGACTGAAAAATATTTTTACAGGTTTTCCAAATAGGCACAATGAAAAGAATTTCACAAAGCACTTCTAGCTGAAAGATGTCTCTTGCCTAATGGTTGCTGAAGGAAGTCCTTTGAAGGAGGTAGACCAGTATTTTATATGGGTAGATAAATACGTAAACAGAAATATAAGTAGTACTGAACTTTTAAATTGGTGGTTGAATTAATGCTGCTCTCTTGCCTGCCATCCTCCCCTTCCCTCCTGTCCCCTCTCCTCCCCTACCCTCTCTTCAAAAAGGATTTTCTAAGTAATTCTGCCATGTTTTTATTTTGCTACAGTTAAAAAGGCTTTGTATTAAAATGCTGCTGTGATTCAGTTGGACTTTCACAGCCATTCAAGTGATACAAGGTATTGTATTGAAACAGTCTTGTAAACCAGTTCAAGATTTACTCAATTGTTTAGTAGCATTCTTCTTTTCATTTAGCGTGAGAGCTTGTTCATATTTTTATGGGAAAAGTCATGTAGCATTTAACTTAAAAAAAATGTGCAATCATTAAAAAAAGGCATGACACATGCTTTTTAGCTCTTTTCTGAACTTTAAGTCACTGATGATTTTTTGGTTTTGTCTTTTGCTTGCATTTAAGCGTCAGTCTTTTTGCTTCAAGTTACTCCTTTTTGTCCTAAAGTTACCCAAATTATGTAATGGTTACAAACATTTCTGGGGTGAGTTTTAGTATAATGGTGCTATTTTTTTTTCAGGAGGAATGTAGGTATTCATACAAGTAGCAAGGCTAATAAGTAACAAAATTTAAAGATTGGTTCTTATTACTAGTAAACAATGAAATTATGTCTGCTCAGCCTCTTCTTTCACAGCATTTTTTACCAATATGTTGTTTGAACTGCACTTTTTAATTTTTCAAAAGAATTACTGAGCAGAAGGTTCTGAAACTTTTTTTTACCACAAAAGTCTGATTTTGAAAGACATATCTTCCTCTAGATCTCTGCAAAAGGGACTGGTTTGAAAACTGTCATGCCAGTAAGATTATATTCTTTCTTCAGCACAGCTTTCAATTCAGTAAGAAGCATGCCATCTGGTGAAAGTGACTGAGTCACTGTTACTTTTGCCCAAGGGAGCAAAATGTGTTTCAGATTAAAACAAACAAACAAATGAAAAAAAAAAAAGGTATAGGGCTGGAACCTACACATTCCTAGTGGGAAATGACTTATCTTTGTCTAGAATTTTGCTGTAGGTAATGATGATGTGATTTCCATGAGGGGGAAAAAAAAAATTGGCTTAAAAGTGAAAACGTTTAATTGATATCATGAACACTTGATCAGTGTTCATTTGCTCTATGTAAGAATCATATATAAATGTGTTTCCTTCACACATTATGTGCCACTGCCTTTTATCTTCTATTTGAATAAAAATTCTCAGAAAAAATAAGTTATTTAATAAGTTACTTTATAAGTTACTTAACAATAAGCCTCAAATACAGATTGTGTTGCATTCAGCTGATGGTTTTGAATTTGTGTACAAAACAGCCCCAGCATTTTGCTTGAATACTATTCAAATAATACTCTGTCTTTTTTCATTAAATATAGAATTTGAAATTAAATTTGTTTCACTTAAAGTAGATTTTAATAAAAATATGCTCAAAGATTTTTACAAGTGGAGGTCATCAGTGGTTAAGGTTAATCACGAAAGTCATTCAAGGCTGCTCCAGAACTGATCAGTATTTTCTCTTGGAAATCAAAGGAACTGAAATTCAAAAGGCAGTTTCAACATAACATTCCGGTGAAGGGATAAGTCTTTATCTCCTCCTTGCCATTAAGATAGCATCTCTGTGATGCTGGTGGATTACTCAAATATCTTAAGGGATGCTGAGTAATAGTGTAATCATTAGATTCTGGGTACTGAGGAAGAGGTGTGGCTGCCACATAAGTGCAGTTGAAATCAATAATGGATGTAGTTGAATTTATGAAAAGCCAGTAATTTTGTTCTAAGCTCTTACTCTGCATGAAAGATCCAACAGACTTGTATCAGAATGACATATATTTGAAGGTAATCCTGTGGTTTCTTTCACATGATATAGACTGGACAGTATTCATGGTAGAAAATCTTACTTCCAGCAGTCTTTCTCTCAGAGTTACTTTCTTTGCTCCTGTTTATATATAATCTGCCGTTTCAACTTGTTTCCAGCTTATTTTACATGGATAGGTTAAGAAGTGGTCACAAAGACTGTCAGTGTTTGAGTGCAGAAGTTTCTAAGTCACAAATCATGAGTCTGAGTTATACAGAAGGCAGATAAATACCTGGTTTATAGGTATTTGGTTCTTGAAGACTGTCATGAGCTGTTCTAGGAACAAACTAAATAACACCTTTGTTATATCAGAAATGGATACCAGGACTTTTCAGTGTTAGATGTTTAAACTATGATAGGCATGTTATTTCAACATGTCGCTGTAGAAGAGACATAGAGTATTTTAGTGGGGAAAAAACCTCTTCAGATCATCGAGTCCAGCCATTAACTGAGCAGTGCCAAGTCCACCATTAAACCATGACTCTAAGTGCCACATCTGCACTGCTGCTAAATACCTCCAGGAACTCAAGCACTCAAGCCTGGTCCACAAAACCCTTTCAGGAAAGAAACTTTTCCTAATATCCCATCTAAACCGTACCTGAGGCATCTTGAGGCCATTTCCTCCAGGAGAAATATTTGACCAGTAATTACCTTTTTACTGACAAAGGGACCAAAAAAATATTTTCCTTCTTTGAAGATGAAATTGTTAAAGTGCTGTTCTTCGTTTGACTTTGATTCCTGAAACCTCTGACTTGTCACTTTGGTACCTACCTCCCTGTCCTTGTTCCTTCATTTGTGTAATGTGTAGTGCCAGAAATAAGATTCCTTATTCCAGAGACCAGAAAGGAAATCAAGATTTTAACACATCTCCTCTTGTAAGAGGATTTTCCTGAGAGATTAAGTACCAGTCCTGCATCTTAAAAGACTTTACTTAGCTGTCAAATGTACAGTGACTTGTAATAAGCATCCATTTCCTTAGAGTTACCATGCTACTTCCAGCAACTAAATAGTTTTATTTTTTCAAAGCACAAGAAATTAGAAGAGAAAGTTTAAATGCACTCAGATCACATTCACCTTGAGTGAATTGACCCAGTGTAAAGTAAATATTTTAATTCACTTCCCCTGTAAATAGTCCTCAGGGCATACTTTTCTGATCAACCCAAGCTGGATTGATCTGAATGAAAAAGACAAATGTTTTTGTTTAAATTGATTTAGTTTGCAAGTAGGCCAAGTGTTTGGTCTTGTCGATCATGAGCATTGTGTGTGAGCATTGTTGGAGGTTCAAATGAGGTGCTGTATCATTAATGTAGCATTACAGAGCTGGATTGACTTAAACCAAACTGGGACAGATGATCTTGGAACCGTGAAAGGTATGGACAAAGACTTAGCATTCAGAACGGATATTTGCTAGTGGTGTTCTGTGTGTCTAGAGCTATATGCTTTTCCTTCGTAATGCTTTATTGGTTTGTTTTGTTGTTGCTTGTTGGTTGGTTGGTTTTTTGGGTTTTTTTTATTTTCTATTTTCGGTTTCTTCTTCCCATAATTCAAGTAAATGACATTGACAATATTCCTACGTTGGATCACCCAGTACAGACAGCAAATCTTGAGTGGACTTGGTAGATACGAAAAAAATTATACAAAAACTCATCAAACCCAAAACCCTGGTACCCCAGTAGCCCTGAAATATTGTAAATATTTGTTAACACTTAAAATTTCAACAGCTGCGAGTAAAAAAATCTGAATTTAGATAATCAGTTATATTTTAGAATATTTTTACTTCTTTTTTATCATCTGTGATGAAGCAGTAAGCCTTGGAAAGGCAAATATATTTAGTGGAAGATGTCAAGGTTGAAAATGTGGAAAGAAGATAGGCCGTGGGGGAGGGAAGAGCCTTTGGAGAAAAGAGGATGAAAGATCTGACAATAGATTTTGCTTAGATTTGTGGCAGATCAGACAGCCGGATGTTACTAAGGTAATACTAAGATTTATTTGCAATTAAAGATGAACGAATCATTATAAAACTATGCCCTCAAGCTTTTTTACAGGGGAAGCAAATGAGAATGGTGTGATTATTCCACTATGTGCAAGGTGGGAGACATTGACAGAGTTAATCGTGAATGTACATTATCTGCTGAGAGAGACAATCTCAGATTCTTGAAGGCAAATGAACTGTAAGTACACTTGTAACTGGCTGCAAGATATACCATTTCCAAGAACAGCACACCATTTCACGGGTATTAGGTGATCTTTTGTCTCTGAAAGGTGTTAAAGCTTGTATCTTAATTCTGAAATTAAGTTTCTTTTGCATATTACTATGCATGTGTTTAGTTTCAGTTTTAATTTCTTCTGAAGATTTCAACTGCATTATTTAAATGGAAACCCAAAATCTATGATGAGTGGACATAACATAATGTTTTCTCTAGATGACCTGTTTAAGAAAAAAAGAAAAAAACAAAGCCAAAAAGCAGAGGGAACCTGATTTAGAAAATAAAGCAATTAGAAAAGAATTTGTACCTATTAAAAAAAAGATGTGTGAGACTTTGACTCGGGAGTTAAAATAATTTGCCATCTTTACCAATGTTTGTTACTGTCCGTATACACAGACTAAGGAATAGATAATAATAATAATGGACAGAGGAGATACACTGTTCTGGCTTCTGAAATAAGTTGACACATCTTTGTTTTTTGATAATGGAAAGTAGACAGTTATTGATTTTTGCAATTAAAGTCACTTAGATTATTTTGTATTCCATGTTGGGAACATGAAGCTGAAGATCAGATTCTGAAAAGGTTATTTTGTATTCCATGTTGGGAACATGAAGCTGAAGATCAGATTCTGAAATTTGGTTTGCAGTAATGTGCATGCACTGAAAGAGGAAGACATTGGGGTTTGTTTCTAAGACTTCTAGTCTTAAATAATAATGTTTCATGGCTTCTTTTCTTAAGAAGAGAATATCAAAGCAGACTCAAAGATGTAAATCCTAGTTTGCATAGACATTTGGAAAGTGAGATCTGTTGCTGCTCCTTGCTACACATGGGGTTTTTTTGCACTGAATGAAAGAGTGTGCTCTGGGAGACATAATGCTCACTCATTGCTTTTGCATTCAGCTGTACCACGAAGTAATGCTCAAGACTATATTTCTGTTTCATGATTTTAAATTTAGAGAATTGGTTTCCTTCCAGATAAATCCAGTTTTTTTCAAATTGTTATTTTCTAGGGGACAACTAAAAATGAATCAATAACAGTTGATCTGAAGTATTTTGTGTGGTCTTTTGTTTCTATTTCATCTTCATGTTTTCATGTGTCATTTAAATATATATTAATGTAAACAGATTTTGAAAGGAGATGTAATCTGGAAGCAGAATAATTTCGACATTGTCAGAACATATTTTCTTTTTATCTCCAAAGTGAACCTCCCAACTGAAAACTGGATTCTAACAAATGTGTCTTGTGACAGAATATATGTGATGGAATATAGTTGGAGTTCAGTATTTTTTCTAGTTTCCTTTTTTTTTTTTTACTTCAAGTCTGTCGTATTTTATGTCAGGAGTATGTAAAAATGTCCAGAACATTTGAAAAGAAAATCAATATGATAGAATGGGTGGGGGGGAGGGGGTGGGGCCGGGTGGAGAGGGGAATTGTGGAAAAATGGTCTCATAGTAAATGAGGAGAATTAAAAAGTTCCCTGAGATTCAACATGAAACAAAAATCTACTGTCACATACATCTGTACATCATTGTCTACTGCATAAATGAGACTTCAGTGATCAGTCAAGCTGAAGGCTCAGTGTTTTTTTACAGTATTTTGCACTGGGAGAGTTTGCTTATACATAGAAATGTATAATGGTAATGGTACCAGGCAGGAAATCTGCTTTGTGAGCACTTTATGCAGTATTTTTTTTAGTTGACTTTGGTTTTGTGGATTTTTGTTGCTGTTGTTGTTCTTTTTAGTTTAGTTTGGTATTTGTTTGGTTGTTTTGGTTTTTTGTGGGGGTGGGGTTTTTTGGTTTTGCTTTTTTTTTACCTGTAACTTACTGGCACAGCTGATGTCATTTAGGCTCTGATTCAGCAAAGCACTTAACCATGCTACTTAGTGCCGTTGACTTTAATGGGAAGTNTTTGGTCAAGGATTGTCTTTGTGTATATGCTGTTCCTTAAAGAATGGTTATATTTATTCCCTGTTTTGAAAAGTTTCAGACTGCTGTAACATGGTGTTCCTTTGATGTAGAGAAGATAAAATAATTAATTTGAAACATTTTCTATAACTAGTTGTTAATTTTTGTGAGCAGGTTTGGGCCTCAGGTTCTAAAGGTAGGAATAGCTGCTTTTAATTCTTTAAAATTTGCACAGTTATGTGTCTCACCTGTTTGCAGAGAGGCAATGAGATCAGTACTGCATGTTATGACCATTACATCTTTGAGTATATCTGTTCTTGGGTCACTGAATCTTATGGGGATCGTCTTAGCCACTTAAAAGTAGGTAAATCATGTATGTTGCATGACTAATTGGTACACAGACTGATTTTGAGGGATAAATCTGGACAAGTAAATGTGCAGATCCTCTTCATCAGAAGATAAATTACTATTCTTGAGGTTTCTGCAGATAAACATGGCTTATGATATAGAGAAAACTTGTACGGCAGATAAAAGACATCTTAATGTGAGTATTCATTTTTCTATTGTATTAAATTCACACCTCTGAGCATGTTACTATTTATGGGTGGAGTATATTATTTCAGCTATAGCAATAGGTCCTGAAATGAGCTCCGAAAGCCAAGAGTTGTTAGTATTAGGCACATATGTGACAAGATATAAGGGTTTGACTTGCAACAATTAAACCTATAGGGTGAAAAAGCAGGGAAAATTCAGATACAAGATCTGAAAATATTTTTTTCTTTCTGTTCTGCATCAATTTCTTAAAAAGTCTGATCAAAAATTTCATTGCAGGGGATAAATATGAAGACATTAAAGGAAGTTTTGTGTTACCCACTCTACTATTATAAATGAGATTCACCTTTGGATATGTGTGCACTATGCAGCTCCAATTTCTGCTCAGTATGTGGCAATTCTTCATTATTGTTGTACTATTTGCAGTAGTTTTAGTAGAATCTTTAAATTGGCAATTTAGGGTATTTTTAGGGGCCTCACTTTGTAGTAGTTGTTTTAATTTGTACAACATTCCCCCTTTTTTGGCAGGGAAATAAAATATTCAGTATTTTCATTTAGAAGTGGTTGCCTTAGAGGTAACAAGAAAACAAAATTGGGAAGTTGGTCATCCTTCTTTTTCCTGGCATTAGTATAAAATCAGTGCTCTCATAGTAGACCATCACCTCCTTACTTGTCCTTACCCACTGTCAAAATTATCCACTGATTTCCAGGCAGAGGATTTTTGGAAATATACTGAAGAACTGACTTTTCTACTTGATTATGAAAGCTACAAGGAAAGTGACATTTTGAAATGCTCCCTATTCATTGTTGTAAATGAAATTGTGGCTTATTGCTACTGATTTAGTGGATACAGTTTCACAAATACTCCCATCCAGTTCTAGCTACAATAGATGAATTTTTTATCAACCTTTTGCTTCTTTACTAATTCTGAATCACAGTGCTTTCCTGCAGAGGTCCGCTGCTTTGCCAATTCTTAAACAATTACTGTGATAAAACAATTTCATGTCTCTGTTTTGTATACAACCATTGATTAATTTCCTCTTCTAAAAATCTACTTAGGTAGAGTTTACTTAGGTTCTGAACATGGATTGCTAGCCGTGCCCATATACAGCCCGTCCAAATTGACTTCTCCTCATAAGTCTCTGATCCAGGAGCATTTCTTTTTCAAAGATTGGTGCACCATAATTTTGTCCTTGTTAGAATTCCTTTAATGTGTGTGTTCTTTATGGTTGGTTCTGCCACAGAATAACTTGAGCTGGAAGATGCCTGTGCCTGTCTAATTCACTTCTTGGCCTGTCTTCATTCCAAAGTTTCCTTAGAAAGGGGTCCTAGTTGCTTGCAATTTCCTGGATAGTCCCCCCTGTGCTTCAGTCTTTCCAGTTTCTCTATCATGCTCACAGTGTTCTCTAACAGTCATAAACTACAAAGTACAGTAGGTTGATTTTATATCTTCTCTGTCAGTAATATAACTCCATTTTCTATAAAGTTGTGTTCCATCAGGATTACTTTTTACCTGAAATATTTTTTTAATGTAAGTTCCTTTTCTTTTGGTCGCTAGGAGAATCATTATCCATCTCTGGTCTGTAGTAATCACTTAAAACCCCATTTCTGTTGACTATGATTTTTTTTGATTTTTTTTTTTTTTTTAAATGAAAGGCTTGTTCTCTGACTCAGTTAGGATAAGTTGCTTCTCATTACAGCTTTTTATCATGAATTTATATCATTTGATCTGTTAAAAGATTTTTTCATATTGTGGTTTAACTCCAAGTAGCAACAAAGCCCCACACAGCTGCTCACTCACTTTCCCCCAGTGGGATGGGGGAGAGAATCAGGAGGGCAAAAATGGAAAAACTTGTATGTTGAGATTAGGACAGCTACTAGGTAATGCAAAGCCATACCCACAAGCAAAGCAAAACAAAGAATTCATTCACTTCTTCCTTGAACAGGCAAGTGTTCAGGCTTCTATGGGAAAGCTGGGCTCCGCCATGTTTAGTGTTTACTTGGGGAGAAAAATACCAAAAGTCCAACAAATGTTCCTTCTCCCTCCTGCTTCCTATCTTTAATTGAGCATGATGCTGTGTGGTGTGGGATACCTTGGGGGTCAGTTGAGGTCAGGTGTTTCTCCTCCCAGCTTGTCCTTTGCATCCCCAGCCCTACTTGCTTTCGGGACAGTGTGAGAAACAGAAATGGCTTTGTTATTGTGCAGACATTATATATTTTTCAGCAATAGCTGCAGCATGAGTGTGTTACCAACACTGTTTTTGTCACAAACCCAAAACATGACACCCTGAGAGCTGTTATGGAGAAAACTAGTGCTATTGCAGGCAAAACCAGCACAGTTACACCTGACAAAACATAACTGATTATTCTCTGTTTAAATTTCTCATTTTACTTTTTAAGTCTATAGTTTTTTTTCTTTAAGGGAGAATTTTTTTCCTTTGGGTTTTGGGCGCCAGATATGTCTGAATTTTAACTATTTTCTACAAACTGATTAGTTGGCTTCTGTGTTGTTTGGTCAGCATTGCCTCTGGCTCACTGAGCTCACCCACTTCAGACACTAACTGAATCTTTATAAAGAACATGAGATAAATTAATGTCATAAAATAAATGACATTAATAAGCCGTTAACTATCTGCTCCACCCTCAAAGAAAAAGAGTAAATCACATGAATAAAATTAACCTCTTGGTGAAAATTTATTTAACAATATCCATAAAATCCTACAATTAAACAAAACAAAATAACATATTAATTCCTAAAATTTGATTCTATGATACCTATTCCAAGCACTGGAAAAATTTTGTTATTAAAAAACAAAAAGAGACCTTCCATTATGATTAACAACTAGGTTTTAAACATCTTGTATATAATCATAAAGAATCAATGGATACATGTAAGAATTTTCTGGATCATGCACTGCAAAAACAGCTATTTATATGTGACCTGTTTGTAGGGATAGAATCCATTTCTAAAGCAACTTGAAATTTTGAAAAATTACAAGAAGTTTAGTGAAAGAGAAAATGTAGAGAATTTTTTCTTCAAAGATCTGTGAATAACTCTTTGTGTTAACACTGTTCAAGCTCTCATAACAGCAGAGAAAAACGGCGTATAAGTATCTCAGAAAATTAAGCGCAGAGGTGGAAGGCCTTTGACCTGGCCAGAAAAAGGTCAAAAGGAAGATGAACACAGAAGGGAAGAGGTGTGTCCAAAGTTCTGTAGAGCAAAAAATGAGACTTGTTGATTTTGGATTATCTTTTCATATCACTCAAACAGATACAGGTAGTAGAAGGCTTTTATGCTCTAGGCTGATGGTTTACTATGCTTAAACATTTTCAATTCTTAGAATAGTTTCTACATATTCTGATCAAATGTTTTACTGACCATACAAGATTTTTGTGCAGTATCAGTTCCCCTTTCCACTCCTTCAGTCTCTACTTTATACTAAATATCTGTGCAAAAAATGACCTGAGAGGGAGAAAATTTATTCTGGATTCTAGTGAGACAGTATTTCAGATAATCACATGAAAACTGTCCAGTGCTTTCCTGTTAGTTTACAGTTATATTTTCCTAAATCACTTCTTCATATCTTATCAGATGAATTACCAGTGTCCACATCTTATATTGCATTTCCTGCTGTTACTGTTTCTTTCACAGTCTTTCTGTTTCTCAGTGCCATGATCGGCAAGGCACAGCAAGAAATTAAGGAGGTAGAAAATGGCATAGCTTAAAAAGAGCAGAAGTTTCAGCAGTCATTGTCCCTGTATTTGGATCATTGCTTGGCAGAGCTCAGAGCTGATTGAAACATCAGCATCCTGCTTCCCTGAAAGTAATGCTACCAACTGAATAGTTGAGAATTCATTTTTCAAGTTTTATTAGTGTGAATAAAATGATACCTGGTATAGTCTTTGACTTCCTACATGGCACAGCAGAGTAGTCACCCCTGTGGCAATAGACTTAATGTTGTCCTGTTCCATGACTGCTCACTAATGAGTAGAGTGCTGGTTAAGCGTATGCAAGTCTTTCTTTAAATTCTCAGTCCAGCAGTTCTCTTAATTTCAGTGTTTTCTCTACTATAAGTACTATTAACTACTGCTAATTGATACATTCAAACATATGTATTAGGTAGCTTTGGAAGAAAGACAATAAGTCAAAAGGCAATAATTAAAAATTAAATTATGCCTCAAAGTGAAAGGTTACGGCCCATTTATTGGCACATCATCACAGATAAACTGTGACTTCCAAATCACATACCCTCAGATATTTGAGGAGGCAGAGTTAAATCTATAAGCATTAATGGATTATTTACTTGAGAGAAGCAGATCTGAATAGCTTTCAAATAATTTTAGCATAAATGGAAGTCAGTAGTTTACATTCAAACTGCAATGGTATTTCAGTTGTGTTCCGTTGTTCTCGTCATTCCTTTATCTGTAGATCCATGAAAAATGATGAAAAACTCCTGTTTCTAACTAAAGGACCACCATAATTCAGTGCAAAATATTCTGAGATATTTTTTTGTATTCTAATCTGACAGGATATGAAGCCAGTTATGGACTCACTATAACAAAAGGCTTACATGAAACAGGTGTTTATTGTAAAAGGGGAATAACAAATACAGAAAATATTATGGTTCTATTATATGTTTATTGTAAAAGGGGAATAACAAATACAGAAAATACTATGGTTCTATTATATTATCTGCTGGAGATCTTAATTTCCAAGACTAGTGCCCAGATACACAAAAGAGTTCAGGATCTTTCTTTGGGTCCTTTTTTTGCCAAATAATTTAGTAAAACCTTCATTTTTTTAGCAGTACAGGGAAGTATGAACAGCTAATGTGTTTATTAAGGACATGCTGTTTTAGCAAAAACATTTTTTTCTAGGAGAACTCACAGGTGACTCTTCTAAGTTATGAAGGCTCTCATTTCAGAGACATTCAGAGACAGATAATGTCTCTTCTTTCACTGGAATACATGAAATGGCATTTCCCATCTGTTAAAAAATAGACTAGGTATGTCCCAATTTGTAAATTTATAAATTACAGCTGTTTGCTCTCTTTGCAGTATTAATTAACCTCTACAGCTGAATTTTATTCAACTGTTGCCTGATCAGAATCTGTGTTTTGCCTGGAAACCTCGTCAAATAAATTGTGATTTCTCAGCATCATTGGATAATTATGACAGGGTACACTGTAAGTTCTTTGAAAGGAGTTTCAAGAAGAGAGAGAATGAATGAGAAGGGAAAGGGGAAGGGAAAGGGAAGGGGAAAGGGAAGGGGGAGAAAGAGGGAGAGAGAGGGAGAAAGAAAGAAAGAAAGAAAGAAAACAATCAAGCACACTCAAAATAAATGTTTTACAGTTGGGACATCATCATTGTATTTTTATGGAGTCATTTTCTAATTAATATATCAATGAATGTGATGGTAAGTTTTGCTTCTCTTTCATGTTCTTTTGCACAAAATGATTTCCACTGTGTTTTTGCTATTTTTTTTGAGAAGAAACAGCAATCTCAGCTGCCTCGCTCCCCCAAACCAAACCCACCCCCACCTCTAAGCCCCAGATTGTGCATGTCTTTCTCCAGTTATGATGGAAGACTCTATAAGTTCTCTGTTAAAATTCAATTATAATTTTTAACTTGATCTAAATTTATTAGATTCTACTATTTAAATTTATTCTATTACTACGCCTCTAATACAAAATTAGATAGGAATTCCCTATATTTATAGGAAGTCAATTCATTTAAACCTTTCTTCAATGTTGAATTGGTTTTATAAATGTTTTTTTGTTAAAAATGCTTTAAAAATTTATTGGTTTAGAGTGTGTTTAACACAGTGAGTTCCAAATCTGAGTGTGAACACTAAGCAACTGGCCAAACACCATTATATATTAAGTATAACTGGAAACCATGAAGACCATGATTTCCTTTCAGACGGATTCTATACACATTACTAATATATGTAGTCCTAATACTGTGAACTTTTAAACTATTTTTAATTTCCAAAACAGACAGAGAAATTTTATTTGAAAATTTAAGTAATTTATGATGTTCAATAGACATTAAATACTGTACACACTATAGAAATTGCTTCTTTTTTTTTTTTTTTTTTTTTTACCTTTCAGAAAGCTTAACACCATTGGGGAATGTATACAGCTAAAACTGCAGTACTTTTCTTTTGTAAATTTATTTTCTGTGCCTGCTGTGCTAAACAGTGTTCCCTTAAAATGTACATAGGCATAGTCAGAATCTGACTGTGCAGATTTGGCATAAATGAATTCAAAATACAAAGTCAAAAACAGGATTGTACTTTTAGGCAGAAATTTACCAGTCTAGAGTGTGTACACAGGCAGTGATGACAAAAAATTCAAATCTTTAATGCTTTCAGAATAATTAAAAATACCTTAATACCACATAATGTATTGTTCAGCCAGAAAAACCTGAATTGAAACATATTTCTAAATTTTGTGTGTCAGTATTTTTGTACGAGGATAAACCTTCTCTGCAAAGAATACATAAATTAAAAAAAAATAATGTATGTGATGTAGTGAATTCTTCTTTTCCCGTTCCCTACAAACAAAGGAGAGAAAAATCCAGAATATTTACTTCCTAATTTGTTAGCTCTTTGAAAACAAATTCGGTTGATGCAAAAGGGATGACTTAAGAACTGTAGATTGCAATCCCATCACTGGACTCTGCGATGTGGCACAACAGCCCACAGTCTATAAACCTGCACCGTTTTTATTTAGATGTGTTATAGTAATTTTAATTGTTTTTAAGATGAGAAATATTTGATCTTAGCAAAATATTCTAACTTCCAATTTCAGTGTTATACAAAAATTCAGGAGAAGTCAGTAGGGAGGTTACCACCCAAATGGCTCATTGAAAAGTTAAACTAACCATAACTGTATATTTAAGTGTCTGAGTCATTAAAATGTGAATGGTGAAAAAAGGCAATGAACATCTGGGTATGCTGGTTATGTCATGTGGTTTAACCTTTCTCTAGAATATGTCAATTTGGTCCAGAAACTATAGTTTGATTTGCATTATTATGAGGATTCTTCTGCTTTTCATAGTCTTTAAATGTGGGACTGGCATGAGGTGCTTGTTTTCCTTTTCATAAGATGACATTTACTCCAATAAACCAGTGGAATTGAGCAAATATGATGTCACATTTAGTCCTTGTATTTTTTGTTTGTTTGGTTGGTTATTTTATTTTGTTTTGTTTGCTTCCTGTGCGTGAAATCCCATTGTTTTGGAAAAAAATCATAAGCAACCAGGTGGAATATTTTTCTTATTATTGATTTGAGACTTGGTAAACGTGGATACTATTCTGCACACAGTTACTATTTTTCTTTATGATTTTCTTTCCCACAGAAGAAATAGTACATTTCTTGACTGTTGTAATGTTACTCTCTGTATAAATAGTATTTTAAAATGTTTTAAGGACAATTTGCATACAATAGCAACTTAAAGGAGTATTATGGAAGCAGTGCCAAACTCTGCTGAGCATTTCTTTTAGATGTAGTCTCACTGATAATTTTAGACACAGCACATAAAAGTGCTAACTTTTCACTCTGTTGTTGGAGTGACATTCAGGTGAAAGATTTCTGTAACAAAGCATTAACTTTTAGTGTAATTGCATTAGTCTAAACTAAACTCAGGTAAGTAAATTAACTGTCCTGCATGTCAAAAGGAGGGCATACTTAACTAACTGAAGGAGTATGTTTTAGTGACTGGCAGTGATCTTTCAGAAGAGCTTTTATGATTTTTTTTTTTCTGATATATCTTTTAACTCTGTCCTAGGGAAACTTGCTATCTTGGAATGATACATACATTAAAAGATTATTTTGGTAGTTTTGACTTAAAACCAACTTAGAACTATTTCAATTTATGCACTCACCTACTGTGTTACAAGTCATTAGTCAACATCATTATACCTTGAGCTGAATGTGAAATTAGAGTTAAATTAGAAAGTAAAATATATGATCTCTGGCAGTCTTGGTATGATAATTTATCCTTTTTCTTCAACTTCCTGCAATGAAGAAATAGTCATTCTACTGCATATGTTGTACAAGGTCAAAATTTCGGTTTTTGATGTGTAAGGTAGACTGCTCTAGTGATTTTACATGAAACCTTGAAAGAAAACCTTGCAGAAGGTGAGCTTTGGTTTTAATACATTTTTAGCCTTATTCAAGGTCTTTATCTGCCAGCTTTTAAAGTTTATATTCACCTCTTGATCCTAATTGCAAATACTTGGGTGTGGAGAATAAGCATATTATTTCACTTTCTTTCCTTTCATCATTAAAATAGATTTTCTCATTTTACCTTGGTGATGTAATACTTCCTCAGTTTGCTTTCATATAAGATTGTATTGTATTTGGTTATTTCCAGTTTCTGTGATTTCTTTGTTTCCATTTGATTAAAATTTCAGATAAAGAAACTAATTTTCATAAAGTTGGTTTTTAAGTTAAGATAATGCAAATGCCTTGAAAATCAAAAATCATATATCTTTCTATTATCTGTCTGCTTTCTATGCAGGATTGAGATTACTTACAGATTGAGGTACTGTTCAGGCATACATGCATATACTTCATCAAAACGAACTTTAAAGTAGGAATATTCTGTTTTTGCTGTCAGGTCCATATGAGTTCTTACACAATGCAGACTTACCATCATGAAGATCAATATTTTTTGTTATTCTACATTTCCAGCATTGTAAAAATTATGTGTTTTTTTAGAAAATACAAATAGAGAAATAAAATTAAGTAAAATTTAAATAATGCTATTTGATAATTAAGCCTTGTAGCCTGCCACAGAGTAATTATTTTCCAAATATTTATTATAGAATCCTTTCTCAAGTGGCCTAGTTAAAATCTAGGATGTCAATGTGTCTGTTATAAATGGTACTGTATTTGTCTCATTTATACTTTGACACGAAGGCTTTTATGGGAAACTAATACATTCTGTCTCTATGCTGTGTGACAGAAGGCATATAAACACACATTGCCTGTTTGTAGTTTATATGGAAACACAGTGTCTAGCGTTTGTTAAAACACTGAATAACGTTTCTTCTACAAGTCATTCAAAAAGAGCTAGAAGAGAGTCCAAATTTCATGAAGGTTGTATTTTACCTGCTAATGATTCTGAACAAATTGAGCCCGCTAACTAATGCAGGTGCTGCACGGAAGCAATATCAGGGTTTTGACAGCTTTTTTCCTCTTCTTGAGGAATACGATCTTTAAGTGAGCTCCCTATTTGGGAGAAGCTGTAATAGGTAGTTAATATCATGCCACAGTATTCCAAAAAATCTGGATAAATTTGGTCTATTTAATAGCTTGTTTTCAAGTCCAAAATACTGTGTTTTTCACTGATGCATTTACTGCCAGTGTTCTGAAAACCATGTGAAAGTTCATTAACTGATGTATGCTCGAGACTGGTTTCTGTGGACAGTGTGTCTTTGTGTGTCTGCCCACGGTGAGGAGGTCAGAACAAGATGATCTGTAAGGACCCTTCCAACAAATGGGTTTTTGATTATTGCATAGTATTTGACCTTGGAATAATTTAAGTTTCTTCATATCAGAATTTTTCTTTGGACTAGGATCACTACTTAATTTTACCTTCTGGGTGCTCCTGCCCTGATCCAGTTGTTTGGATTTGAAGTGTGATTTTTTTGTTCTTTGAAGCAAACCTCATGGCTGTTTTCAGGTGCCATTCTTTGCTTCATTGTTTGCTGTGCACAGTTTTCTCAGGGCAGATGAATGACCTGTTTAGGACTTCTGGATAGTCAGATTCTTGGGACAGGTAAGACCAAGGCTGAAGTGTACAGGACATTTGGATTATTTTGCTGTACATATTCATTGAACTACTTGTTAAAGTAGAGGAGACAGTGTGTAAAAGTCACAGAAAGCTTATAAATGAGCTTGACATTGATGATCTAGGAGATTAATTTTTATAGCATATTTGACTCAAAAGATAAACTGTTCAAGATAGGTTCTATGACGTAGCATTGTGTTTTGGTTAAATATAGCAAGTGTAACTGCTGTACTGCAATTCAGTTCTTCTGTCTTCATGTCTTCAAAGAATTGAGTAATTCATCCTTAAGTCATTCCTTTTCCAGACTACCTGCAAATTTACTTTTTTTGTAAACTCTTTTAAAATAATGTTTAGTTGGTTTTGGTTTGGATTTGTTTGTTTGATTTTTTTTCCTCCCCCCCCCCCCTTTTTTTTTTTTTTTTTTTTTTCTCCCCCCCCCCCCTTATTTTTTTTTTTTTAATTGTAGAATGTTGAATTTGGTAACACTGATGCCAAAAAAGTGTTTTAAGTCTGGAAGTACAACAGAATTTATTTTCTTGTAATCTCCTTCATTCTGCAATGGCAAATAGTCTTAGTGCCTAGTAGATAAGGGTTAAAAGTGTCCTAAGGAAACAAGAAAGGTATGTCTCTGAAATAAAGCTTCCTCTCTCATAGAGACTTCTTTCTCTCAGTTAGACAGATGGGCTCTGCCCACCTTCAACTGAAAGTCATGATTCATCTATGAACAGCAAAGCTCATCCTACACAGAACCTCATAAATATATGAAACAACTGTTAAAGACTACATGATTCAGCACTCTTTTAGATGAAAAATAGTCATGGACAATAATAAGCCTGTGGAAATGAATTATACACTGTGTTCATTATAGAGGACATATCAAAATCTGTAAATTCATTTTAAAAGCCCATAAATTTAATAAAAATTTCCAGGAGTTCTTCTGTGTGCTTGGCCAATGATACAAATCATATGTTTTAAACTCTTTTCATGTGGTTAAACTGACTTGGCTAATCATGCAAGTAAAATAAAGCATGTCTGAAATTATTTTGAGGATTCATATTTACCCCAGGGCCTTGGCTAAATAGCTAGTGACTGGTGAAATGGAAATTAGTTCTAGTAAAAACACATTTAATTTATATACCCGTATAATCCAACAGATTTAATATTTTCTCTTTTAAAAATATTATTGATAAGTTGCCAACAAACAGAAAAATTAGCATAGTTCTTAATTAGTTGTCAATTTGCTGTAGATATCCTACTTGGCCAAGGATACAGATGAGTGTAGAAATATCTCCATACTTAAATATTATCAAGGATAAGTTCAGTCTTCAAGCTACTTTTCACCTCTTCCTTCAAACAGAGAAAGCTGCAAGCTTAAATTAGACAGTTGCCTTATCTCCTGTTTGCCCAAATTTCTTTAAGACTGACAGTTATCTGAAACAGAGGACATGTAAAAAGAAAATGCAATGTCTGTTGCCCCTCATTAAAATGAAACTGAAACACTGCTTTTTAATTAGTGCATTCTGATGTGTATATAGCTTATTTTGTCTTGCCAGTCCACCGAGGACAACTGGCTAATTCTTAATCTCTTAGAATGTTTTGATAATTAACCTGTCATGGGAAGGTCTGGCATTGAAGAGCTGTATTTCAAGATAGGTTCATGACATAATATATCACTATATTGTTTGTTTACAAAAACAATTTACAGAGATATTAAACTGGTGAAACTGCATTTAAATATGTGGTTTCTAAACCCTGGCATTCAATCAAGATTTTTAAAATAAGTCCCAAAATAAGTGCTGGATAAATTAGCCCTTAAGATTATATTTGTGCCTCACTGCCCACTTATTGTGCTCTTAATTAGGCATTGAATGTGTGTTTGATAAGAGAGTAACTGAAATAAACAATGTTATTTTGAAATAAACAAAAGTTATTTATTCTGTTTTACATCCTTGAGATGGCAGTGCAAACAGTGCAATCAGTGATTCCTTCTCAAGTGGGATAAGATTTAGCTATATGAGGAAATTTTTGCAGTGTCGAGAAACAGGGTCTCTTGAGATTTAGACATTGCATGAAACAATTAGGTTTTAATTATTTCTTAAAATAGTGGTAGAGCTATGTGAATAAACCAATAAAAAAGGGAAAACAATTTCCCTCTGTCTTTTTTCTTGCATTATCTTTCCATTAAAAAAAACCAATTATGATTCCAGTCAAATCTAACAACACTGATTTTCGTTGGATTCTCCTTTTTATGTTACCATTTTTCCTTCTCTCCTTTCTCAATTTCGGTCAGTATTTTATTTTAATCCTGAAGCATGTTACTACAAAACAGCAGGACTCATCTACATCCTTTTTCTTCTTTTTTCTTTTTTTTTTTTTCCAGAATCCAGACAACACCCTAAAATAATGTATTAAAATAATTTATGTTGTAAAATTATAAAGCCGTCATATAGCTTTGTTTCTTTTGAAACACTTCTGATGCAAATTTAGATAGGAGCTGAAATAAGTGCATCTGCCAATGAGAAAAAGTGGCCAGATTGACCTTCCAATTTTCCAGCAGGGTCACTAAATAGAGATGGAACACTTTGAACACTTGGAACACAAAACTGAGGGACGGATAATGTTGGAAAAACCTGAAGGTATAATTACATGTAAGACCTTCTAACAAAGATTTACTGCCATGCATTACAGCTTCTTGACCCTCAGGTTTTCTACTCGGAAATTATATGAAAGCACAACTGAAATGATACACATACATTTTTATATAAGCATAGAACAAATGAGCCAGTTTTGCAAAGAGAAAAATGAAGAAATGCAATCCTGTATTGTTTGATTTCCCTACGAATCACTTATTTTCACACCAATTGCTGCTAATGATCTGCATGGTAGAAATCTGACACTGCAGAAAACTATGGCTTCTTTATTTTGATATGTACTGAACAGCATGAGATTTCCCTCAGATTCTTCATGTTTTTCCTCACAGGTATTTTCATGCAATTTCTGATATTATCTATCTCCCTTATTTATTTCCATCTTCTAATAGGCTCTGAGAATTGATGGAACTGAAGAGGCACGAATCAAATCTAAATACATAACTTAGTTAACAGGTGTAGTAAGAGTGGATGAGAAAGGGCTAGGAGGACTGAAAGCACATGTTCCAAATCAGCACTAGGTTCAGTGTTTCTTGATTAAAATATTTTGTGGAAAAATTTCTGGGTTAAATTTAAAAATAATGCTGAAAATGTGGTACAAATTGCTGAAGAAGATTGAAGTAGTAGTTTTGGATTTTCATGACACCTCCGCTGATGTTGTGACGAACTACACTGGCACTGTAGTGGCTTAGTGCCAAACTGGAAACTGAATAATGAAAAAAAAAATCTTTCAAAAGTTAGAATTTGTGTCCAGTCTTTGTCTAAAAACATTATTTATAAATAAAGGATTAAGGTACATTTTACCAACAGTAGCTTGTAGGTTTTGGGGGCTTTTTAAATTTTTGTGTTATTATATTATGTATAAAACTGATTGTTCATTAGTACTTTTGGACTGTTCTAGGAATAAAACCTGATTTAATTAATAAATCTGATAGTTAGAAAACCAGACAAGTCATAGTTTACCTTGTTTAGTAAGTAATCCAGAAAATCATAGAATGAATAAACTGTACACTATGAAAGCCGTGAGACACAAGATTAAATCTGAATTGTTCCTTACCATTTTGCATTTTTTATTCCCGAATGAATTTGCATGGAAATAGTGATACTTCAGATATATTAAAGTGAATAGTAGAAATTGAATCCGACAATGGTTTGGGTTGGAAGGGACCTTAGAAAGCTCATCTAGTTCCAAACCTCCTTCTTAGAATTTAATTCAGGAGTAATGCCCAGGATTCACTATCATGGCTCTGTTTTCTAGCAAAAGAAGGTTGTTCAGTTGATTTTTTCTTAAACCTTTTTGTTTGGTTGGTTAGATTTTTGTTCTTCTTGTTTGCTTGTTTGGGTTCTTTTTTTTTCTTGTTTTTGGTGAGGGTGTAGAAGTTGTCCTTTTTTTGAGTGCTGGAACAACAGTTAGGGGTGTAATATACTTACCCCATACGTTGACATTTGAGCTGCAGTTGTTTGAAGCTTCCAGCCAGAATTATTAATATCCAAAATTTTCAGGAAAAGAAACCCAAACCAAAACAAACCAAAACCAAAAAACCAAAGCAAGCAAAAACAAAGCAAAAACAAAAAAAATCCCCAAACAAAACAAAAACCACTAAAAACCCACTAAAAAGCAAACCCCAAAACCCAACAAACCAAGACACAAAACGAATGAACAAAGAAGGCAACAAAGAAACAAAAAACCCAAACCAAAAGAAACAAAAAAAAAAAGAAAAAAACCCCAACCAACCCCCCCAAAAAGCACCTCCAAGCATAAGTTATCTTTCCTTTAATACACGTGCAGAAGTTCTAGTTTCCTTTGAAATATAACTTGACTTTCCTTATCCTAACCTATCAGTTTCATTTTACAGGGAATGAGACCCAATTACTTAATTTTGCAACATAGCTTGGGATGTTTTTTATAGTAGCTTTTAGTACTTCTGACTTCCGATATAACGTACTAAAAGTTAGAAGTAATTTTTTAAAAGCTAAAGATTTCTTGTGGCCCAAACCATAAAATTAGCAATCTTTCATTTTACTCTAGATTTCTGCTGAACTGTTTCCTAACATATTTTTCATTCTGCCTTTAAATTTTGGACGATTACACTGTATGGCATGGAATGCTGAAGAAAAAGTTTTAAAATCATCTTTCATTTTTATTTGCTATGTCTCTTTCTTGTTCTGTGCAAAGAAGTAGAAGGAAGATAGAGAATTTTTATATGTCTGTAAACGCAGCTTTGAAATATTGATGGCATTGCAGTATATCTATTCCATTTATAAAATCTTGCAGACTTTTGAGCCTTTCATGGTATTTCTTCTTTTTCCGCTTAAGGTGTAACATTTGAAATATTGATCCAAATTTTGAGAAACTAAGAACATCATAGTTTCATTCTTCTTTCCACTACCAAGTGGATGCCAAGATTAATATGTACTGATTTGTCATCTCCATTGAATACCATGAGTTCAAGGAAAGTTCCTAAAATTCTCTATTGAACTAAGAGGAAATACCATGAGACTATGCTATTGAAAATACTAATGATAGATTAAAAATAGGTATGAATTTCAAGAAAAATATATAACAGTTTCTGGTAGTAGCAATCCTCTCCATCACAGGAAACATCAAAAATCCACTGTGCCCCAGGGAAAGGAAAAGTTTTAAATTGTCTTTAAACATTTTTTAAATGAATAAATATTGCTATCAATATTATTTCTATCAATGTATTTTTTTATGGCTTCTTTTTGGGATCTCTTCTTTTTTACTGATATTCACCATATTAATATTCACAGACAACTCATGAAGTTGTCACATTTGTAAAGATGCAATACATGAAAATGCAGATTTGAAAACATGTACTATGCTTTGCAAGAATCTTTGAAAATCAGTTCTCTGTAAATTTTATTGGACTATTTTTCTCCCTTCACACAGTTTATGGTTTTTAAAAACACCATTTTATGTGAAAACTAGTGAAAAGAAATATAGATTTTCTGAGCTCAAAATGAAATGCTGGTATTGGCTTCCTTTTGAGGTACTTAAAGATCTATTTTCTTGGATTTGAAGAGAATTCACATGAGTGAGGTTCTCCACAAGGATATAAAGAAATGTGTCTTTTGGTGTCTGCATCATTTAGTCTCTGAGTAGAATTAAAAAGACAGAATAAATTTGAAGATTGCAACCAAGATTTTTTTTTCAGGTCTGAGACTCAACCTCAGGAGAGTTTGTAATTTTTACAAAAGAATTCTGAGCTCTTTCATTGTGTTTTAAGAATAATAAAAATACCTGTAGAGACTAAAATTATAATTTTAAAATTATAAAATCATTGATCTTATCTCAATGATTTCATTGCTAACGTATTTTCTTTGTCCAGTTTCCTGCAGTACTAACTAGTAGAAAAGATGAGATTTTTTTTTTCCTCAGACTGTGCTCATTTCAAAGATGTGATTAAAATTGAATACCACTATAAGTAAAATTATCCTGGGTATGAACTCAGGTAAACGGGAACTTGTGTCATAACTTTGAGGAATGTTTGAATAGGGCAGTATGAGCTCTTTAACACTATTGTACATAATACAGCCTGGTCAGCAGAGAAGAGATATTTAAAATCCCTCACAATTTTGTTTATGAAAATGCAGTTGATTTTTGAGGCAGGAGCAAGAAACACAACTGATTAATGTTCTATTTTTTTTTTTTTTCATTCCTGCCCCCTGGATTCAAATAAAAAAAAAAAAATACTTGGATATTTCAAGTGTTTCAGGTTTTATCTGGCTGCTTTTCATTCCTATAAGGCAAGAGTGAGATATTTTTTCTTTTTCTGGCACTTTTTATTCCTTAAAATGATTTTCTTCTCTGTACAAACTATGCCCTTTCATTTCTTACATACTACATACATTTTTAGCATACAACTTTGACTGGACTTGGTATTGCATTTTCACTAGGTTTGCCCAGCTCAGCAGTGAAGGAATTATGTATGGTAAAAAAGGAGAAATTCAATAATTAACTAGAAAAACCAAGAGGATTTTTTTTCCCTGTAGGTAATATTGCACATAAGAAATCTATGAAAAATCATCAAAGGATGCACATGACAATTTGGGTCTTTGACCTAGATAAAGGAATGACCTTGGTGATAATGTATGTTAAATGTAAATAGCTATTCCCATTTAAATTTAAGGCAACAGTATCACAGCCTCTCTCAAGTGTGCTTTTTTTAACATTTTCACAATCTGAAATTGGTACTTTCTGAATCTGTAGATGACAAGAAGATAGGAAATACCGCAGGTGTGCTGGGACTAGATTTCCACCTGCTTTCAAGAAATTGCTATAAAAGGAGAGTTTTGACAGAGATGCTGGAGTGTACTGCACTTAGTCAAGAAGAGTCAACTATACAAACACAAATAATGGCTAATTCTTTAGAAAAAGGCCATAGTGGATCATAAACTTGGACAAGAGCAATAAAAAAAATTCTTATTCCGCTTATGCTGATCAATAAGCTGAAAAATAACCCACTAGTTGTATAAGTAATCTTTCTTTCTTCAACATACAAAGTGGTTTCAGGATGTAATGTGCTGGTTTTGGGAGATGCACATTAAGGAACAGAGATTTAAGGAAGCACTGCAATAGTTTACCAGGGGAGGTCATAGTATTCTTGACTTAGGATCTGAGCATAACTAATCTCTCTTTTAGGGAGGAGAAAGGGGCATACCTCCTTGAAAGGTTTTTTCCTGTCTAATAAGTGTCAATCATACCATCCTTAGAAACATGTTTTCTGTAATTTTAGAATCCATTCTGCCAGGATCCTTTCACAGAGTTTTTTTCCTTGCTTCATCTCTTGGTATTGGTAAAATCCTTCTTTTTCCCTAATGTTATGTTTATGCTTAAGTTGTTTCAAAGACTGCATTCCCACTGGAGGTCTTAAGTGCATTTGGTTGCATGACTGAGATGGTTTTGCAAGTCCCACACAGGATAGTATAAAAATTTCATAAAAGAAGATGAAAGTAGAACTCCACAATATTGAGAGGCCTTTTGTTCAAATGTAGTATGAATGGCTCTACCCTACTTCTATAGGGGACATCCTTACATGTAGAACAATGGGTCACAGTTAGGAAGAATAAGATTAAGAGCCTTGCAGATGGTGGTGGATCTGCTTTGTGAATGGAGATGTAATTAAATTGTCTTCTATTGTGGAATAAAAACCAACATTCCTGAAGTGAAAATAGGTCTTAAGATGAGCAAAACATAAACTTGCAGAGTTTCAGGTATTTTCCTAATAATTTCTGCCAATATTTTTTTTTGCAAAGGCAAAGTTAGGTGTTAGGGCTTTTTTATGAGAAAGATTCATCAGTAAAAAAGTCTGTTGGGTCTCAAGACAAAGAAGATAGATTGCTTGGAATTCAGATTGTTTTTCAAGGTTGTTATGATGTTCAAAGCCCTTATCTAAAGATGAAAGCCTAGAGTAAGGAAAGGTACTTCACAATTTCAAAAGGAGGTTTGTGGTCCTGTTAAGATCAGGGAAGTGCTACAAATGCAGAACAATGACAGCTGGTCCATAACTGTGTGACTTTTAAGGTGTGTATGTATTTAGATGAAGTACTGCTGCTTTTATATGAGTGGTAGTGATAATTTGTCATTAAATACTGAGATGGGGAAAATATTAGAGCAAAAGCCTATTTTAGTTACTCTAATCATGCCTTTCTTTGGGCATTTAATTTACACAAATGATAAGAAACTTTTAAAAGAAGTTTCAGATGTGCAATAAGATTTACACTGCTGCCAGGTACTATGCCTGCCTATTCTCTGTTGAAACAAATGCCATACTTGTTCTGTCATGATACCTTTTTTGTTTGGAAACACTTGTGGGCATACACTCAAATTCTTTCAAATCCTTGGCTAAAACTCTTTTTTGACATATACTTGTGGGAAATAGTAATCTAACAGGACCCAAAGCTGAAGTTATCTTGGCTGACATAGGTTTTCATTGCAATTGTTCATTGTAACTATTAACCTTTTTCATAGAGAATCCTGTATCCAGATGGTAAGAAAATAAATGTATTTTTTTTCAAAATCTTTAAAGATCTTTTGACCCCTCTTTTGTTGTCAATTCTGATAGGTAATGTTGATTCCTTACCATCCACTTTAATTTATAACAAAATTTATTGTTCAAGTCTCAACCTTGTATTATTGCTTTCATGATAATATTGCTTTAATCACACACTTTATTTTACCTCGTGGATTATTATTTAGTTTATCCTAGTATTTTTGTTTCTATTTTCTTCTCCGTCTGTGCTACTGTAATATGAATTGCTACCTCTTTGGTTGTTGCCTCTTTCTCTCTTGCCTCTACTATAATAAAGAAAATAATTGCCTAGAGCCTTTCTATACAATGTAGTTGTAATAGGCAGCCCTTTGTTTTCATTTGAAGAGCACTTTATTTTTAAATAGCTTGCAGATTCACTTTAGTTGTTGAAGCCTGTTCAATCAATGCTCAAAATAGTTTAAAAAAATAGTTTAAAAAGTAAATCTATAAATAGCTGTTACAATCTACCTGGCCATCAGAAAAATGTAATACTTAATATATGTCTTGCACTATATAGATGCGGTTTGTCAAAACAAGTTCTTCTTGTGAATTAAATCTACTTTTTTTTTAAGCATCAAGAATGCCTCTCCATCATATTACATATTTATAGTGAAACTGTAAGAGTTACCTGTTGCCAGTTTAAATACCAGACTTACCTAAAAACAAATAATATGGTTGTTATTAATATTTAAAAAAAAAAAAAAAAGAGTAAGGCAATGTTTCCACTGAAAAATTAGAGGACTTCTTTAGAAGACTTTTTATTACTGGATAGCTCCATATCTAAAATTAGGTTTGATATCCTCTATTTACACTATCTTCTGTCTTCTAGTGTACAAGTGCTGTACGAATTAGACTAAATTCAGCACTTCTTTTATTAAGAAGGATTCAAATTTTGAAATTGATGCTACAGAAAGGAAAATATGCAACTATCCTTGAATAATTTTCACCTAAAAATTGAAACTGCAGCCCAAGATCTAAGACAAAATAAACAAACACTTGAAGAGTTTAGCTGCCAGTCTAATGCTAACAGCCCAAATTTTTCTAAGGAACATGGAAAGCAGGCAGAAATTACTTAAACTCACTTACAAGAACTTTGAAATGTTCATATTCAATAACAATTATTTGCCTCTGGAAATGTGTATGAAAATCTTCTCAAGATTAACACATCAAGCTTGCTGGAGTTCTGAAAGCAAATTACTTGTTACGACATTTTCAAGGAATATTGAAATTGTTAATCATAACAAGGAAAACAGTTTCATTCTGTATATTAAATGTACACCAAAACATACTGCTAGGAAGGTGTAATGGATTGTAAGTCAAATCTGTAAAACTGTTGATGTTTGATGGGCGTAATGTTGTCTCTTTTAAAGGCATCAGAGGTCACAGTGCAGATCCTCTGTGGACTTCAATTAGTGCAGCTTTCATGGGAATAGTTAAGTGTAAAGCTTGAGTTTGAGTTGGAAAAAAATCTCTTCTGCATCTTCAGTTGACATGCTGTTGTTGCCGTTTGGGCTGTTTGGGAGCCTTTCTGTACTTGCATGCTCCAGGGTGTCAGACATTATCCATTCTCATTGGACCATTTTTTAGCTTTTATCTCCAGTCTTTCTTTGAGACCTGTAGATGTTCTGAATAGTGTCTTTTTCTCTGAAGCAAATTTACCTTTCTGATCTTGGACACAGTCTTGCCATTCACCACAATAAGTATTACTGCACTTTCTTGGAAGTGCAGAATTCCCTTTATTTAACCAAGTCTTGTCTTGTTTCCTGTACTTTTCTGTTCACTCATTTTCTAGTCATGTGTACATCTGTCTTTCTGCATCTCCATGATTGTGGATGTGGTTGGGTGACATACCTCAGCAATATACAGGGTAGCTGCCCTGAAAGCCTTCCCTTTGAGTATCAGAATGAGCTGAGTCAGGGCAGTGAGTTAGACACAGATCCTGCTCTTTCTGCAGTCAAGATGGGCAGCATTCTGGCAAGTCAGCTTTGGAAAAATTTTTGGCCTTGTAACATAAAGTGGTAAAGCAGAATACTATCAGGATGTAAAGCAGAGGGAGAAATCAGAAATATGCCTATTGTAGCAAGTATACCTTGTGCCTGTTTTTCTGTTATCACTTAAGACAAATGCTTAGCATGCTTGTTGCAGTGTGTTTCTTAACACCAATCTCATTGTTTGTTTTCATAGTCACACTAAAATCTAAATTAAACAAACATGTATGCTACATTACATGTTCTGAAGGTAAAACAGCACATGATGGTTTTAGGGTTGTTTATAAGGAAGATTTTTTTGTTATTATTTAAAGAAAGCATAGTGCTACACTCCTCCATGTACATTTTACATTGTGAAATTACTTCACTCCTGATAATCTGTAAATTTGAAAGTTATTGATGCAAATGTTTTAAAAAAATCCTAGTTCATTAAACTTTATTATTAATTTTGTACTGGCCTGTACAGAGCTCTTTTACCCAGAGCATATATTGGTCTTAACTTACAGTTACCAAAGGAATAGTAAAATGTGTGTAGGTGTTAGACACCTTCTTCAGCAACACACAATGTTACAGTAGTAACTTATATCCTCCTTAGAATTATAATCAATGCCATTATGAGCGTAAAAACCCTAGAATTTGTGTAGCTGTGTTGTACATCATGGATGTCAGTGCTGAAATGTTGCCTGTCCTGGGCTTTGTAAGCAGTCATTTAAACTTACTCATTTCAAAACATCACCACTTCATTATATTGAGTAAGAGGAATGTTATCTACAGGACTTAAATTTTTATTTACAATGGCTTATCATTTTCCTTATTAATCAATATATCACACAGCCACATTATGCATACAACAGACTACTTATTCTCAAAAACAAAAAAAAAAGAGGGGGATTGTTGTTGAAGGAGTCAACTTTAGATGAGCACTGTTTTTTTTTTTTTTTGTTAAAATGCAAGCCTTCCCAACCTCTGCATCTTTTCTACAGTTTAAAGGAGTATTTTGAGGAGGTGAGCATTATTCTTCAGCAAATCCTGAAGACAGGGAGCCCTGGAATCCTCCTTTGGGTTTAGAACCACCACTTAATGCATGAGGGAACTGGGCTTCTTTTCTGATGGTACATTTCCTAAAGTAGCTGCGGCTTATCCTGAGTTGTACTTCCCTCAGAAGAGGACTCTCCCCTCTTTCTTCTCAGAGTGCTTTCCTGAATCTGAACAATGCACAGAAATAATTTCTGATGACTGCACTACAACACTTGAAATTGTTATTTTGATCAGAGTCAGCTGACTCAACTTAATTTTGCTGGTAGCACACGTTAAGGCTACATGTGCTATTATTAAGCCTTAAAAATCTTGTCCCCATGACAGTAGCAAGGAAGGACCAGTTAGCCAGGACTGTCCAACCACCTCACCAGGGAGCAGGACAATTCTAGGCAGCTCCAGCCATGGGAAGTGGGTGTTTTCTCAGGAATGGCAACAAGTAGCCAAATCCTGACAGCAAGTCATAATCTCAGAGTATTTACACTAGTTTCCTTATCCCTCCTGAAGGGAAAAAAAGTATATATCTAAAATTTATATATATCTAAAATATAAAATATCTCTAAAATGTGTAAGAGATTTTGAATCTCAGTAAAATATTTTGGACTACGGTAGCAAAGGAAATGCCTCATCTGAGGTCTCTTATTCATAGATGACAAAGCATTTGAATAAGAACAAAAATTGTGAAATTGTAGTATGTATTTTGCTAGTCTAATTTACATGCTGCTATGTCAGTAAGCCAGTGATTGCTGAATCACATTTCTAAATGGGAGACATGATGTCAGGGAGTGTTACTAACAAGATCCCAAGAGAAAACTTGTATGTGTATGCGGATAACATAGGTCATCCGCACACGCACAGTTGTGCCTAACCTAGCATAGTTTATTATTTGAGAAGTTGTGATATTCAGTTGACTCTATACAGGTAGAAAAAACTGTCTCAAAATTTTTCAATTACATATTTTTAACCAAGCTAACACATTAGCCTGCAGCTAACACGTAGCCTCCATTTACTCTGGACATGGTCACAAGTCCTTCCTTTGTTTGGGAATCCAGCCAATAACTGGAACATAAAGTTGTAGTTTAATACAGTTTTTCTGTTATTATCAGATTCTAAGTAGTAATTTTTTAAAGTAACATTCAGCATTAATTTCTGCCTGAATTATGCACACAAACAAACTAGGAACATGAGTGCATTATAATGATGAAAAGATTTTTATTTCCTCATAAATTAGGGTAATATTTATAATGACAATACATAGCTATCAGGAAGTAAACTGTACATTTTGAAATTTGAATCAGTCTGAAAGAAGGATTACACAAAACTTTTAGGGTCTGTGCATTATAATCTTCAGGACTTATGTTGAAGTCTGTTATTTGGATACACCAAGGAATACAGCTTTAAGAATAAAAAGTCTTGTAAGGTATTTTGACATATTGAAATCATTATCTGACATGCAGATAGTGGAGAAGGATTTATCAATATGTGAGTGCCTCTTGTTTAATTCATCTGACTTATTAAAATCTGGTTAAATATCAGTCAATATTACAACTTCATAAAGAGACAACTCATAAGCACTGTAAAACTGTGATTTTTTTTTGCTTAAGCAAAACCTTTTCTGATATTGTTCAACAGCCTATATACAATAAATTGAAGTATAATTGTTTAATTAAATTTTCATTTCTGCTTTCTGGTAAAGTTATGAAAACATACATGTATGGTCTACTAAATAAATAATAAGTTTCAATTTTTATCTCCTTGAAACTGAATTGCAGGCAGGAAATCCTTACATTTATAGTTGCAATTTGGAACGTATTCCAGAATGTATGTGCTATCTCTCTTTCTTACTTCCCTTGCAAACATTGCTTGTGTGGCTTTGATAACATGGCTAATTTTGCTTCAGATACTGGTAGGCATGGGATGACTGCAGAAACAAAACAATGGTGGGAGTTGCCATATATAAGGGGAGCAGCATACACGTAAACCCAGGAGAATTTTGGAATGGTTTCTAGAGCAGTGTCTCCAAAACAGCTGACTCCTGAACTGCTGTCATTTTCTCAGTTCTGCCTCTTGCATGTATGAGAGTGTGCATGTACACAACATGCTACTACTTGAAATGTTGTCTGCCTGTGTATGGATGGACTCAAAACCTTCAAAAGATAGCTACATTTTTTTCCTCTAGGAGACTGCCATTTTTTTCATTGTTTATTTAGTAATAACAACAGTGGCAGGTGAACACATGGCGGCTTCACCCCATGCAGTTTTAGTGATGAAAATGTTATGAAACTTCTGCAAAATTTGTAATTACAATTCTGGTCCTTAAAAAGTGAAAGCTGTTTAGCTCTTGTGGTAAATATGTCGTATACAACTGGCTGGCTTCTTCAATACTCAATTGAAAATCATGGTATGACAGAGTTAAATTTGTCTGGATGGGTGATTATGTATAATGGTGCGGTGGGCTGACCTAGGCCACCAGATCCCCACTCAGCAGAGGCAAGGTGAGAAAATAAATTTAAAAGCTTGTAGGTTGAAAAAAGGACAGGCAGATCCCTAAATTATTACTGTCATGGACAAAGAAGACTCCACTTAGGGAAAAATAATGTAATTTATTGCTAGTTAAAATATGTTTGGAATATTGAAAAGCAAAGACAAAATTTAAAACCCACCTTCTCCCACTTCTCCACTCCTTTATCCAAAATCCCCTTTACTCCCTCATTCCCAAACAGCCTGCCTGCTCCCCAGCAATGAATGTCCTCAGCAGCAGAGGGGGATATGTAATCAGCCCTGTGGTCAGTATGTAACAGATCCTCTCTGCTGCTCCCTCCTTCTCACCATGTTAACCTCCTCCAGTGCAGAGTTCCTCCCATGGACTAATGTCCTTCAGGAAATAGTGACCTGCTCCATGTTTTTCACCAGGTTCTTGTATGGGCTGCAGGCAATTTCCACTCTGGTAGCCTAGAGAGACAGAGAAGGAAGGGCCATGGTTAGAAGTTCCCACACAAAAAAGGGGAAACACAGCACTTGTGTACACTATTAAAGATACAAGTGATATTTAAACATTGAAACCAAATACATTTTAATAAACACTTAATCTTAAATGACTGGAGAAATGGGAGTTAATTGATATTTCTTTTGCTAATCCAGATGGTGAAAGAAATGTTTCAAAACATTTTGCTTTTATTATGCTTCTATTGTTTTATTACCCTCTCAGATAAAAAAGAGAGGGAATTACTTGCTGTTGAAGAAAATCAATGACTAAATGTTGAGGTTCTAATGTGTAGTTACATTCTCATTTTTGGTAAATTCACATTCATCTGCTGAGAAAAAATTTTGATTTCTGTAATTGATTTCTGTAATAGTTGATTTCTGTAATTGAATAGTTGAATTCTGTAATCTCTGTAATTGGGCTGATGTTTTTATGTCCAGGGTGACACTGTGGAATTAACTAGAGTTGTACCAGTGAAAAGAAAAAGTATTTTCTAAAACCCTGCAGAGTAAATAACCTTCTTGTCTTCCACTTGTGGTTTATAAATTTAGCATCTTCTCTGATTTCTCAGCTCCCTAATTCTCTTCTATTGAAATTTGGTGCTCTTCAGCTCTCTTTTTGAGACCCCTGGACATTTCTGCTTCTTTGTTTCAAGGAACATGTTGAATTGTGATCATATTTAACTTTATGCTTGTATAAAACACATAGTCTTTCTTCAACTTAAAAACCAATTATGTATATGCTACTTTAGAAAATTTTACTTGATTAGCCCTGACATGTGCATGGTTGAGAGAAATTATTTTAGAAGAAACAGATAGAAAAGATAGTGAAATTTAAATTTTAATCTGCTTTCCGTACTTCCTTGTCTATTTTTTTCCCGCCTTTACAAAAACAGGTAAATTGCACTAATCTGGGAGATGCCCCGTTTGATCCTTGGCAAATACTACTGATATTAAGTTACCAAAATTCCCTTAGGACATGTCAAATTTTTCTAATCATCACTTGTAAAGATCATAACTTTAGTTTAAACAGGATGCTGTCTGCCAAAATATCCTTGAGATAGTTACATTTCTTTTTTTTAAAATTTATTGTTTGCTTTTGATTTTGCTGAGCAAATGCCACCTCTCAACTTACTTCTGAGAATATAAGATTTAATTTGATTTTGAATCTGATATCAACACTATCTCAAATAGCTGCTAATGGCCAGGTTTTCAGAGGGAAAAAACTTTGCAGGTTGTGTTAGGACATATGCTTTATCTTTTTAGAATCATAGACTTGCCTTCAGACATTTAAGATGAATTTTGTTAATAGTGCAAATAGAATGCCATATTCGTAGTAATGCCACATTAGTAATAATACTACCTCCATTAGTAAATGGAGATGCATGAAAAGGTCTGATTGTTGTTTTTTTATGGTAACAATCTTAACTTTTCATTTACTGCTAAAATCATCCTCCAAACCATCCTAAAATGACAATCAAAACCATCATATACATTTAAAAAGTCAACTTGGAATGAAAATGGGCATCTGGAAACTGGGAGTTTAAACATTAGGAATATAGTAACCAAATACTTAAGCAGAAAGTGAAAATTAAAATGTGAAAATACCATTAGATACTTCCCTATATATTGAGGTTCATGTATTCATTTCCTTAAATGCGTGAGGTCCTGCACATCAATAAATTGCAGAGTCAGTTCTAGGATATATACACTGCTGACTGAAATAATCAAAGAAAATGAATTATATAGCATTCATAAAGAAAGAGATCTTATGTTAACTTCTTTATCACTTTATTCAAGAGAAAATGCTATTTTACATCTGTAGAGTCCATTTGCATGGAGTGCTTCTCTTAAGTTCCTGCTGTAAGCTGTTAGTTAGAAAATACATTCATTTGCTAAGGCTGACTGAATATTGCTTACAGAGGTTGTGGTTGGTCCATCACTGCATTTGTAAAAACAGACTGAACAAATATCTTGTGATGGATTCTGAATTACATACGTAGCTGATTTTGCCCTGAGGTAAAGGTGAGGTGTCTTGCTGAGGTACATTCTGAGCTTCTGTGGTTATATTATGTTCATGAGCTACTTACAAATTACAACAACAACAACGAAAAGCAGTGTGCGTGGGAGAACAGGAAGAATGAAATATCTGAATTATTGTACTGTGAAACAGTGAATGTGGCATTATCTCTCTTCCAATTATGCTGGTTGTGTCAATGTTTGCTTTCCATTCCACGGCAAAGCAAATAGAACCTGTGCTTATCTTGCTTTTGTTGGGGTTTTTCTAACAGTTGTACAATTAAAATATGCATGCACTGTGTTTTCTAACTCAATATAGCAATTAAGAAACAAAGTAAAAAGAGTTTCCAGTGATTTCAAACAATTAATTCTCAAGTTAAAAATTCTGGTTAAGGTGTTGCTGAACTAAAGCTGTAACTAAAGGGAAATGTGGAAGTATTTGTTTAAAGGATTGTCTCAGAGGTGTCAAAAGAGCATAAGGTGCTGCCTTCTAGCAGCTGAATATTTGTGTGCACAGAACAAGGCAACCAGAAGCAAGCAGAACACTAGTGCTGCATCACCCTTTTCTGCACACTTTGTACCTGATATTGCAAATAAGCAAAAAAGCATAAGAACATAATCATTTCCTATTTGAGAGAAATTACAAATTTTCAGGCGCAAATCACAGTGAATGTATTTGAAGACATGTACAGCACTACCAATTTAATTTTATGTGATGACTTTTCATAGGTATACCCTGAATATAGTCCAGAAAAATCATAGTTTCTTTCTGGTGTTAGGATTCGTGAGAGTGAATTGGACATCTCCTATCATTCAGCGAATAACTGAGTGATTGCGCACAGAAAATTAACTGACTTTAAAAGATCAAGGATGGCTTTCCCCCTAATGAATATTTTTTCCTTAGTTGTGAAGGACACAATGCATTTTGTTTGGTTCAAAAGTACATTAGTGTCCTGTCTTTACTAGACAGAATTGCACAGAGTGGAATGCAAAATAAAGATGAGATAAAAAAATGCAGTAATACATGGGATATGACTGGGATAGTCATATTAGCCATCACATACGTATGTTTTCTGAAGATGTATTTGTAAATGAAAGGGAAGCTGAAGACACATAAAGTAGTTCCCCTAATTCTTTTTCTTCCTACCATGACTATTGATTGTTTCAAGTTCCCTGGCCCTAAATTAGTAAAATGTACTCTGAAGTTTAAACTCAGAAGTAAGCTTGTCTTTTTTTAAGTGATCCACTTCTGAAACAAATGCACAGAAATAAAATCATCTTGCAGCACACCTTATTGACACTCTCACAGCTGTGAAAAGACTCTCATAAATGCTGCACAGAATTGGAAGCAGAGGCAGAAGAAAGGGAAGGACTAACTTGTGTACTAAACCCTGATGATGTGCTGCTAGTAATTTTGCAGTATTTAGTTAACTTTGCTGGTGGAATTCAGATATTCATAGCTGTATAATGATTTTCTTAATAACTGTATTGGTAATACAATTTAGACTTCTGAGCAACTTAAATTTGCTCTTTATTTCTGGCTATGCACAAGAGGAACAGTTTATTGGAGAACTCTATTTGATGACATTTAGTTCCTATTTCTTAAATTATTTTATCAATTTTGAGGATTTTTAAAGATGATTAAATATACTAACTAATATAAAAATTTAGAAATATTAATTGCATGAAGGTATGAGAAGAAGACCATGTTTATTCTTCTTTGGATAGTTTCTACAGAAGAATTTCCAGAACTTTACTGCTCTTTTAGCATTGTTTTCTTTACATTGTATAGATTTAATACCCAGGACATATGTTTAAAAGAGGTAAGGGGAAATATTTTTTGTAAATTATATTATAATAATGCCAGGCTATTCTTTCTGTGGTGAATAAAGTCTCATGGTGTAAGATGCCTGTCTGTTAAAGGAAAAAGCAATAGTTTTCCTTCTCTAGAGTTCCCTCTTCTTCTTGGGAAGCAACATGAGCTTAGTAACAGCGAACATCTGCACTTTTGACATATGTATGCAGGTGTACTGTTTCCAAATTATGAGGTTTAAACAAAGGTAGCAACTTCTTTAAAACAGTCTCCTATTATTCAGCAGGTCAAGGACTGCTGTTTATTGTTAAGGTCTTCTTTTTATAGCTATGAAAGAGGCTGCATTCCAGTGCACACCTTGTGTTCAGTACACCCCTGGCATATGTTGACATATGTAGCAGCTAATGAACTAATTATACAAATATCCTTAATGTTTTCTGAAATTGTTTTACATTAAAATCTCGAAGTTCACAATACATTTTAATGACAGGATAGAGCAGTTTTGATGATAGAAATGATGCTTAAACACCAGCTTGGTTTAAGACCGAAAGTGTACATTTGCATTTGTACATCTGGTTGTATGTCATTCCCCTTTGCAATATGTTAGTGCTGAATACATAGTCTTTGCTAATGCTTACAGAGTGGTATTTTGGAATCCCAGAAAGGCTGATGTTAGAGGCCCCTCTGAAAGTCAGCTGTTCCAAGTTCCTGGATCAGAGCGTGCTAACCTATAGCAAGTTGTCCAGACCGTGTCCAATTCAATATTGACTGCCTCCAAGGGTGGGGAGTCCACAGACTCTGAGCAACATATTCAGTGTTCAGACACTCTTATACTAAAAAAAGTATTTTACTTTTACTTGTATCAAATTTCTGCATTTCAGTCTGTGCCTGTTGCCTCCTGTCATGTCACTGGATTTGCTAGGTATCTGGAGATCTTAGCTCCATCTTCTTGATCCCTTTCCATCAAGTATTTTTTCCATGCAGCTGAGATTGCTGTCTGAGAGTTCTCCAGTATGAACAGTCCCAGCTCTCTTAGTCTCTACTCCTTATTGTTTTTGTGACTTTTCACTGCACTCATTTCAGAATGTCCATATGTCTCCTGGAGATAAGAGCCCAAGACTGGACCCAACATTTCAGGAGTACCTCACCAGGGCTGTTTAGAGGGGAAGGATCACATCCTTCTACCTACTGACAGCACTTCTAATGGAGCACAGGAGACTGAAGCCACACTGCTGGTTAATGTTCAGCTTGTGGTCCAGCAGGCCCCTCAGATCCTCCTCAGACTTGCTTTCTGGACAGCTACATCAACTATTTCTCGGTGTCATTCTTCCCCAGGCAGAGGTCTTTACACTTCCCACTCTTAATGTCATAACCCATTTCACTTTCCCACTGACACTCACCTGAAGCGTGGTACAACCATCTGACCTATCTATCACTCCTGCCTGTTTTCTATTTCTCAGCAGATATGTGAGAGTGCACTTTGCCTGTCATCCGGGCTGTTAATGGAAATATTGAATGGTATTGTCCTCAACATACACTCCTGGAGTTCAGCAGTAAAGAATGACATACAGCTAGACTTTCTGCAGATGATTGCCTGTGTTTTTTTTAATTATGCTCCAAAATTTCTTTATTTACACCTTGGTTTCACCCAAGAAATACAGCTGTACTTGGGTTAACACTACTATTGGGAGTTCACAAAATTGCTCATACTTGAACTACATTGTAGTTACCATGTGAAAAGTTTATATTTGGATATGATAGAAAATTGATAATAGCAAAAATTGTTAATAGAAAACCAACTAGACTTAGAAATTAAAGATTACCATATATAGGAAAATAGTTTCTTTATATAAAATTATTGGGAAGAAACACCTAGAAAAAGGCAAGGTGCAATAGGTGTTATGTTTTGACACTGAGAAGGGCTTCTCTAGCTCTCTTTAAAATAGCAAGATTCATTTCGTTCCCTGAGCTGAGTCAAATTGACTTTGACACATAGTTCAAAGAAGGTTAAAACATTTTTACATTCCATTAAATTTTTGTATAATAGGTGTTCACGGTGAGCATCTCATATTGGTCTGTTGCAATTCAACTAGACACAGAGTTGAACAGTTTAAGGGTGATTATAATTACTGGAAATACAAAAATTTTATCCATGTACTATTCCCAAAATGAAAGCCTTTCTTTTTAAGGGAGCACCTTTGATGAATAAATCTGCTTTAAGACTGCTTTGCTTTCTGAGATGCGAGAGTACTGAAAAGGAATACCATAAGCAGTGTGTTAAAATGTCTCTTCATTCTGTTATGCAAATGAAATTGTTCTATAAGACAACTGAAAAAAAACCTGCAGTCATTACATTACACCAACCAAGTCATGTAATCAGCATTCAGGTTTAAGAAATGCATATGGAAAATTCTTGAGTATTTCCAAAAGTACTTTGATCCTTTCCTGATATCCTCAGTGTATTGTCTGGATTTGACAAACAGAAGTTTCTGGACTGCAACTCCATTTGTGACCATAGACTATGAAAGTCTACACTCCAGAACTGATTTTGGCTCTTACTTTCTACAGAATATATATCATTTTCTTTTGCCATTCTATGTCTATAATTCAAATATGTAATTATTTTTATTATGCATTTTATTTATTAGAATAAACTCAGGTTTTGCAATATAGGTTATATATAAAATTAATTTTTAACAGTTAATTTTTCACAGAGATTGAACAGAATTGTATTCTTCTGTGATCTTGGAACAGAAAACCTTTATACTTGGAGACAAAAAGCTAGGTGATCTCTTACAGTATATATAGCCGGAAGTCATGTTTTTGGGACACAATAGTAGAGACAAAACTTGTCCTGGAATATTTTTGTGTTGCTTAATATTTAAGGATCTTCTGTTGGTTGTTTGGTTTTTGGTGGTTTTTGCAGGGTTTTTTTTGTTGTTGTCGTTTGTTGGTTTGTTGGTTTTAGTTTGGTTTGGAGTTTTTTGTTGTTTGGCTTATTTTTTTTTTCTCTTACCTATTTTAACATCCATATTAACATACATACATATCTATTTTGAAATACATTTTAACTTTGATTAGATGACAAGTTTTTTCTTGTCTACAAATAGGTTATGAGAGACTAAGGAAATAAAATGGTAACATTTGTTTTAATCACCTAATTGACCAAATATTTTCATCAATTGGATATACTTTTAAAAACAATTGTCAAAGCTCCCTGATAAGCTTCTAAAAATAATTGCCAAACCCATTTATACTAATAACTTTTTCATTCAGATAAATTTTAAGATAAAGTTATTTGGAAGAGAAACATTAGATTTTTATAAACACTAAAGTTGATGGCCTAACCTGTATAAAAAAATACACACAGCATTATTGTTCAGTTCTTCAGTGTTCATGATGTCAAACCGATTTCTTTGCTGGATTTTGTCTCTTTATTTTTATGAAGCATAAAGGCAAAAATTATGAGAAAAAAGTGTATTTAAATAAAAGCTTAAAAACTTTTTTCTTCATTTTTATATTTCCATACAATTGATTCTTTTTTTTTTTTTCCTGTAGAATTGTCACTTTAAGCTTTAAAATATCCACAGGTCTTTTATGCTTACATATGTTTCTCAATGGTTTTTTGCTATATTTTTCTTCATTTCTTCTTTTCTACAATAATTGTATTTTCTTTACTGAGGTAGCATCGGAGTAGTGTTCCCATCCACATGATGATATGAATTTGCAGTGACAGCAGCCAACTACAGAATCTCTGGTTCATTCTAGGAAATGGTGCTAACTAGTGGTCCTGATTCTGTAAAATGTTGAATACTTGCCAAACTTGCTCTCAGAAGTAGTTATATTTATCATTTCTTCACTCAATTCCAGTCACTCCTTCTCTCACCCCCAAAATGCTCTTAAAATGAGACTGCTATGAAATAAACCAAGTGAATGTTTTTGGACTTGTTGATTCTGCCTAAGTCTTATATCATTAGAGCCTTGAGGACCAGGACATGACTACAAGCAACAGCTGACAGCCAGCTGTTCTGCATAGTTGTGTCTGGTGATATCAACTCCAGAAAGACACTGAAAAAGGTGAAAGGTTACTGCTAACGTGAACATGCAGATTCTGATGTTTTTCTTTACACTTTTGAGCTGTGAAGATTCATTCCACTGCTGAGAAAATTAGCATAATGTTAGGGTTATGTCACGGGCTTGTATTCAATTCAGCTCTTACAAAAAAACAAAACTGCCTTTTAAGGAAGATAAAAATTAATCATTTGATATGAGTTTTAGAAGCAGATATGGGAATAGATGGTTTTAGCTAAAAGGTTGCTTGTGAAGATTTGAACAGTATTTTTTTGAGATAAAATCATAGAACAGAATAATAGATTACATTACAATACATTGCATTAGAAAATACCTCCATGATCATCAAGTCCAACCTTTGACCAAACACCACCATATCAATTATACCATAGCACTAAATGCCACATACAATCATTTCTTGAACACTTTCAGGGATAGTGACTCCACCACTTTCCTGGGCATCCTGTTCCAATGCTTCAGTGAAGAAATCCGTCCTGATGTCCAACCTGAACTGTGGCAGGTACTGCTTAAAGCCATTTCCTCTTGTCCTGTCACAGGTTTCTTGGGAAAAGAGGCTGGCCCACCTGGCTACAACCTCCTCTGTGGTGGTTGCAGAGAGCAGTAAAGCCCTCCAAGTCTCCTTTTTTGCCAGGCTAAAGAACCACAGTTCTCTTAGTTGTTCCTCAGATGACTTAATCTCTGGACCCTTCACCATCTCCATTGCCTTTCTCTGAACTTGATCCAGCACCTCAATGTCCTTCCTGATCTGGCCACAGAACTCAAGGTTCAATCTCACCAGTGCCAAATACAGGAGGACAATCCCTGCCCTGGCCCTGCTGGCCACACTGTTGCTGATACAGGCCAGGATGCCCTTGGCCTTCTTGGCCACCTGGGCACACTCTGCCTTGGGTTCAGCTGTATGTCAACCAGCATTCCTGAGTCCTTTTCTGATGTTCTGCTTTCTATGCCTCCAGTGAGGCATGGGGTTGAAGACATCGATGCCTAGGATAATTTGAATCAACTTTGGTAAAGCGCTAGGAAAAGTGAACTATATATTTATGAACATGAGGAAATTCAGAGAATTCCATTGTCTTGTTTTCCATATGAATGCCAGAATATCTCAGCATGATCCATTAGAGCATTATGAACATGATTAGTGTAGCCAAACCCATTACTGAGTCTGCTGAGACACACACAGATTTTGGTGGGCTTTGAGTTGGACGCAGGTGGGTTCTCATATTTATTGAATGGTGAATCATACTCTTATTCATTTTCAGTTCTGACCAAAATAAGGACTCTGTAGACTGATTATGGGTTGTTCTGTACAGCTGCTACTCTTTCAGAAATGCATTTTCAGTGAAGTGGATGAGAAGAATTGGTGGTAGTTGACATGGTTTGTGTTAAGGCTGAAAGGTACATTTGCTTTCTTTCCCCCATCGAAAAGGAAAAGCTCAATAGAAATTTTCTGTTAATACAATTGGACTGCTTATTTTCTTAATATTTTAGAGGGTAACAATTGTTTCCAAGATGCTACAAGGCCTATATTTTAGTTAAAATAAAGACAGTACAACACCTTCAGCTCAGAATTGAAATACATTGAAATTTCTCATGAAAAAAAACACTCAAATGTTCTCCAACACAGTCTAGGCCACCAACAGTGGCATATTATCCTGGTTTAGAGCAAATTTGTGAAAGAATCCCTGAATGGGATCCCTCTGGGAAGCAAACCCAAACAGCCCCTCTCCCCAGCTGGTCCAGGAAAAGAACTTCTTCGGAGAAAAGTGGAAAAAACTATTTATTTAACAAACAAAGTGCCCACAAGAATAAAGATTGAATAATATGAAACAAAAAAACATTTTGTTGCTCTCAAGTGAGATGGTAAACTCAGACAGTCCTTGCTGTGGGTAGCTCAGCTCGCTCAGTCTCTTATCAATCCCTCCGGAGGTCCAGGCCCCAGTGGGCCGCAGGTGCGAGCCCTCAGTGCTCCTCTGGGTTTTTCAGTCTGGAGCAGGTTTAAACAGTCCCAAGAAAAGGGAAAAAAAAACAAAACCAAAAAAACCTGTCCAGAGAGCTTCTCTGCCTCAGCTAGCTAAAACTACCTAAGAGCAAAGCAGGTCTCCATGCCACCGCCTGTCCATGCCTCAGACGAGCAGAGTCCAGGGGCGGGAACACAGAGGGGTGAACGCTGTTTTCAAAACAAACTCCATTATCTTAGTTTTACTCCTTCACTTTCAGAACCAGTCTCACAGCACTGATCCTTGCTTTCCAGGATCCTGCTCCATGAGTCTATGCTCCTCAAGGCTGCGCCTCCATGATTATCCTCCCCTTTCCAGCTAACCCCCTCTTCTATCTCACTGATCCTTATTGCATACAGCCCTTGCTCATCAGGGACAAGGCTGAATTGGTTAATTAACACAGCTGTTACTTGTCAGGGGTTACTTAGCCTTAGAGGTACAGGACTTAACATACAGCATAAACAGAACAGACAATTGGGGATGTAACCATCAAAAAGTCACCCCAGGATGCAGATACATTTTTTTCCCCTTTCTCTGGTTGGATTTTAATTACAAAATAAACTGAGAAGAGCACATAAATTCTTTTTTAAAACTTTGATGCACAGTGAAGCATATTCCCATTCTTCTATTCCAAAGTACCAATCCTTATGGTTATATTTTCAGGAAGACACTTACATACTAGAAGGCTGAGCTTCTCTTGCAGTTTCTGCTGACTAATTTGTACACTATCTTCAGTTGTATTATTAATCATATTTTTAAAAAGTCTATAATGGTGCTTTTTTTTTCTTTTTTTTCATTTATAAAAGGATACAGAAGTACCAAAATAAATTAAATTACACTATAATAGTTTAGAGCAAAGTAGCAATTATCATTTCTTCATAAAGTTTTCTTTGCCACCTTAAGTTACTTTAAAATATTTTTTAAATTTTTTTTTTGGCTTACTGACAGAGCATCAAATTCCCATGTTAAGGATGAGGAAATGAGAAAATGTACTTTATTACATTATCCTATATGTTTGAAGCCCAAGATATATATAGTACATGGATGATCATGTTATTAGAAAAGTACAAGTGAAGGCAACACTGTAGTGCATCAGAGTCAATTACTCCCTTGCTTCAGAGATCTAAGGTGTTTTGTTCTTCCACTTATTTTGTTAGGAATGTCTTCTTTTTGAATAATAAATGTGAGTTGTACTTAATTTAGGCTTTGGTATTTTCACCATTGTGTAACATTATTTTTCAGTGGCTTACTCTCACTTTAAAAATTTACTCTGTCACTTGTCAGCCTATACTTTGATAGTACAGGTGTCAAATGCTGCCAGGTCTTTTATTTACACTAGATACCTCTACCTCTTTAGAAACCTTTGAAGTCTGAGTCAGTACCTAGGGCCTGATCTGATGGTATGTTTAGGGTATTTTAAGATTTTACTGAATTTAGAGGTTTTCATAAGTAAATCAGGAGTATACTAATTATTAGAAATGAATCATTCTCATATTAATCTAAGAAAGTGGTGAAAAAATTCATGCTTGTAGATTTAAGTTAGGTATTTTTTATGTTTCACTTATGTTCTGTTATTTTAATTTCCTTTATTTCATGGAATAGACAAAATAAATGATAATTAATTTGAAGATTTAGGCTGCTTTTCAAATTTGAGGATTGAATATAATTTTTTAATTGTAAAATTATATAAACCTAAAAATATATGAATGTGTTTTAAAAAATTTTTAAAAAGTGAAAAGAGAAAAAAAGAAAAAAATGTCTACTCATGTTAAGGAGTTTGATCTAATATATTTTTCCTGAGACAGTAATTTAATCTTACGCATTTTCAATTATTCATTTATTTAATTATTTAGTTATAATGAGGAAGTTTGTTTTCTTCTGAGGAACAAATTTCCAGAGTATATATACCCTATGCTATAAATTTCAATGGTGTTTGTAGGAAATACTTGACATTAGACTGAACTTCCTTATTTTTCACATTAAGATTTGAGAGAAAGAATTTTTTTTTTTAATTTTTTTTTTTTATTTGTCACAAGAATTCTGCGTGCATCATAGGTAGCATCAACTGAATCTTGTGGATAATGACTGAGAGAGTCATTATGAATTTTACCCAGTTAAGCTTGACTTGCAAGTATGAAACACTTTTAGGAAGCCTTCAAAACATTGTGACATTTGAATACAGAATATCCTGCTGCTGAATGAAATCCAGGCTTATATCTTGGTTTGGTCCTAAGAAACCCTTGCATTGATAGACTGTGAAAAAATAATAGTTTTTCTGGAAGCCGATGTTTCTGGTTTTTTGCCGTCTGTTAAATTTGATGTATGTATTGTCAGGCACACCATCAAGAACATTATGCATTAATGTTTTACTTTCCTAGTTACTTAATTGTCTAATGGTAATTGCTAATTAGTGTCATCATCAGCTTTTGTTTATACAATTACATATATGATGATTTTTGTTGAGTGGCAGTCAATATATCTGTTAAAGCAGCTTGTTTCTGTTCATCYAAGAATATTCAGTAGCGGAAGAAGTAAGTAAATGTAAAAACCTATGGGAAAGGTTGGTCTGGCAGTTCTGACAGTGTATTACAGTTTAGTGTGTTTGTAACAGGTCTATTTGCATGTGGAGCTGCATGAGCAGCTATGTTCATTTAGAAAAAGTCTTCTTTATTCAATGTAAGGAAAGCTCAGTAAAAATCAGGCCCTCTGTGCTTATACAAAAGTTCTCCCTCTAGATTCAAGCCTTCTCATACATGTCTTCAATCAATTAAATTGAAGGTAAATTAAAATCAGACCCATGGTCTTCCTTGCATAGTTTTGTACTGTGTGACTAACAAAGCAGAATACACTGAACTTAGCATGATCCTTTATGATGTTAGTATTTTTCTGTTAATGTGCTTCCTACATGTGTGAAAATACTTGTTGCAGTGAGTCTTCTGTCTTTCGTACAGCAAATAATTTGGGCATATTATTATGCTTATTTCCTGTGGACTAGCATTTGATGACTGTTGCTTTAGAGCCAAAACCCCCAGTCTCCCCATTCTAGAGATTAACTGGACAAAACCACCCAGATTAGTTCTATGCTTAAAACATATTGTGGACAGCATGGAAAAAGCTGTAGACTTTTGTGTTGATACCATAAATATTTCAGCATTCTGTTTTCACTTTGGATAACTTTGTAATAAAAATAATCCAATTTAATAAGTATTTGGCATAGAGTGTGTGTGTAGAAGTTTTTTGCAACAGAGATCCCTTATGTTTCTTTGTCTTCTTTTTGTTGATGAAAGTATTTTTTGATGCAGTTAACTAGAAAAAGTTTTCTATTGATCCTTAATCAGCACTAATTAATCCACAGAAAACACATGACTAAAATAAAATAATTTTAAAGTCCAAAATGAAATCTTACTAAGAATTGTTAATCTATAAAGTGCTTATATACTTTACAGTGTGTATACAGTGTAATACACACACTACAATGTGTTCTCTAACCAATAGATTTTGATTAAACAAATCTTGAGTGGAATCTTTCACATTTGACATATACAAGATGTATTTCCTTTGTTTTCTCTCTACCTCTCTTACATGTGTCTATACTTGAATAGTTCATATATGTTACGTGCACTCTGTGTGGTGTGGTTCCATAGTACAGGCTTGACCTAAATATGTTTGCAACTTTTCTGCCCATAAGGTCTTTTCAGAGAATGAATGAGGAATATGAAGAAAAAGATGATGTGTACCCTAATGAACTTTTAAAATGTCATGTTGAATACAGGGGACACATAATTTTGAAGGTAGTAAAACTAATAAACTTTCTCCTATATTTATTTCTTCCTCTGATTTCAAGCAGGAGGAATGGTATAGACTTTGTGGTGGGGAAGAAAAGACAAAACAAAACCCAGGTGTTATTGAAAGCTGAAGCCATCAAAATGCAGGTAGGATCTTCTGGAAAAAATCTCAAATTGTCCAGAATCCTACATGGCAAAGCCATCTAAAATGAATTCAAATGATAATTTAAAGTGAGAGAGAAAACAAATTTATTTCATAGCAATAGTTAGAAGCTCCATGTTTGATGTGAAATTTGATTGCATGACCATAAGACAAATGTTCCAGTATGAGCGAAAGACAGGACTTCTATGTAAAAGCAACTTGTGGTAGTTTCAGCCTTCCACCTAACTTTTCCTAAAGTGTTGTTGCTATAAACTAATCATCATGCAGGTGATGTCTTAACCTGACCTTGCAATATTGAACTGAGAAACCCTTTGTTCCTCAATCCACTTAGATTTGCAGGTGCAAATTTTGAAGCTTAATTGGGACAGTTTAAATGCAAGTACACATATAAGTATCATTAGGGTTAGGCATTTTTTCCCTCCTTTTTTAAAGAAATGGGAAAGATTTTTTTCTGAGGAAATAGGTCAGTATAGTGTTAGACTTCAAAATGAACACACCAAAATGAACCTAACACCTAAATGAATGTGACTTTCAAAGTGAAAAACACTGCATTAAGAAAAAGGAACAATTTAAAAAAATTGTGATACTAACACAGCATTACCATGAAAGACCATAATGATATAGTGATACGATAATTAGTTTTACAGATTGGAATTCAATTAGAAATGGTTTACTCTCTGAAAAAAAAAAAGAAAGAAGAAAATATACTATGAGGTTAAGAGGGTTTTTTTTTCAGAAAATAAGTACTTATTAGTAGAGGAATTATAGCTGAATATACTACACATAAAAGTTCATTAATGTGATTAGTGTTTGGAAAATTACCAGGTTTTGATACTGCTTGTATGGCGTATCCCTTGCCTCTAGGTTTTGACATGTGTAGTAGTCATGAATTTCTGTGCTCAAGATATGTTTTGTTGGCTGTAATGAAGATAATGTGTTTTGAATCACCACAGACTTTTAGATCTTAATCTGTAGGTGTGAACTCCTGGTCTTCTGAGGAAATGAACTGACCTTACTGCAGCTGCAGGTTGACCCACCTGGATCAGAACAGACTTGGATCATTACCTAAGACATATTTTAGATCAGCTGCTAATTCTCTACCCTCCAACTGAAGTGAATTCACATCAGCAGAGTTCCTGTACAGAGATTGCTAGACACAGATGTAAAATTTCTAGTAATTTTATTTACTTGCTTAAAAAATATGACTTTACTACTGAATTTTCATTGAAAATCCTGAATATCTCTGATAGTTTTGGCACTGTGCAGCTCTAAACGAGAAAGAGCTATGTTGTAGTTATAATAATGACTGAAACATTGGATTGCCATCATCTTTGATAAAAAATACCTCTTTATCTTAAATGAAAGAACCTTTGCAGTAATCCAGATATGGGTATGCACAAGTAACATGCACATATTTGCTGGTTTTTTAGTTCTAAGCTTACATCACTAGCTCAGTTTGACACTGCAGAAGACAGTTTATAAAGAAAAAAGTTACATTTAATGTATTGAAGTGAGGACAGAAAAAAAAATTGAGCATTTTAGCAGCATTTAGGGAATATTATTTGAAAATAGATATGGAATAATAGAAAGGTATTAGGGAGAAAATATATTTATTTCAATGGTTATCCAAGTATCACTACCTCAAGAGAAGGCTTACTAATATGATATAAAAGAAGGAAGTCTTCACTGATTTTTGTTGATATTGGAAGTAGATTTAGAAAAAGTAAAAATTTTAGTTAAGTTATTGAAGGCAGGTGCTATGTTGAAAGAGAGTGCTCGTTTTGGTGTGGAAAAGTAAAATATTTCTGACAGAAGTGTTAATTTGTACAGTTCGTGTCTTTGAAGGTTTTTTGACATTGGAACACTACTGTTGAAAATTTATTTCTAAGTGCTGAGTATTTACAAATATGAATGTATTTTGAAGTGTACGTTTTCAGACATTATCAGAGTGTTTGGGAAGTCAGTGAGATTTCAAAGAATGTTCCATAAGTCCTATTGTGTTTGCAGTATATATTGCTGTGTAGAGTAAAACCAAAATAACCCATTTCAGATATTGTTTGAGAAATACTGTCATGAAAGCACTGACTTTTAAAAGTTGCTAGGAATGAAGAGGTGTTTATGCTTTACAAACATTCTAGTCTGATACTAATATATTCAGATAGAGAATCAGAAAAATCTGATTTGCATAATGTAGATCAATGTAGTTTCTTTTTTTCAGTTTAACTCTGCCATGTTTTATTAATGTTTATCAGAGAACTAAGCTTTATCAATATGTTATGAATGATCTGACATTTCAAACCAGCTTAAGTGACAAATTGGCAACCCTGTCATCTAGAGACAAAGCTCAGAAATGTGGAAAATGATTTGGTGGTGGTGTTTTGCTGGGTTATTTCCCCAGCAGTGACATCTGGATTGTCGTCTGGCTTTCTGGCACATCTCCTGTTGCTTCTGCTGGTCTGACTGCACTGCTGCTCGATACGCTCACTATAAAGCTGCCCACGAGGCTGGCATATATTCACCCTGTTCCTAGCCATCCTTGCATCCTTGCTTGCCATTGGGTTTGGCTCCCTTGCAGCAGAAAGGAAGTCTGCCAAACTGCAATGCCTAGTGTAATGCTAGGAGAGCATTCCAGTGAGATGGTGCGGTGCTTCTCCAGGGGCTTTTGCCCGCTCTTCCAGGCTAGCTCTGGCACCGGCATCACAAAAAGGTACAGTCCTGTGTTCTGGAATACAGTTCTGATCCTGTGGGTCCTTGTCTCAGCAGCAGCGTGAACAATGCGAGAAATGAAGGGATGGAACTCCGGTGGGGAACTTCAACTGGGTTTTATTAGATTCACACGACTTCCTTCCACCCAGGAATCAGCCCACTGAAGCCCACTGAATTCCTGGGTTTTCACCTTAAATATCGGGGCGGGGGAGTGGGGGAGATACAACTTGGAAGCAATCCAGAGTTGGAAGGGAGTGACCCCAAACCTAAGTGACAACCCATAGAACAAATCAAGGAGCAGAGGGGGAAGGGGAGCCTAGACCTTTCCAATCACTTGGAGTCCTCACCAGAATTTTCTAGACATCTCAGTGGGGCCCTGGAGTGACAGACAGGACCCAGGTGTCACATAAATGATGACTGATTAATAACGATAACTGGGATGAACCATTATGGGGTAAAATGTGGGGTACATGGGAAAAACCATTGTAAAACAGTATAAAACAAACATGCATATAGAAAACAGGTAAAACCCCAAAACATACCACTACATTCCAGGAACAGCATTCCAAGTAAAGAGGAAGAATATGAGCTCCTCAATGCAATTTATTTCATTGTCCCTATAGTAGAAAAGAATGTCAGATGCTGCTAGCAGCATGGCAGCAGCAGAGTAATTGAGCAGAGAAGCTTCCAGTATAGTTAAGAAAAGTTCGACAGTAGAACAAGCAAAATCAAATAAACAAAAAAAATACTAGATAGTGACAGTGAGCCTGGAGCTTAATTGACATATGGAATGAGTGGAATCTAGGCCTATTAGTCCATGCTTGTCAATAATTTCTTGGAATGTCTGTGAAATAAAATATAGTTTTATTCAGAGTGAAGGAAAAAGTAAAGTCCTGATAGGCAACAAATAAAATAGATTAAGAGTTTGATCTGTTTTGCTTAGTTGGTTGATTAGTGGGGGGGGTTGTGGCTTTTTGGTTGATTTTGGTTTTTTGGTGGGTTTGGATTTTGGTCGAGTTTTGGATTTGTTAAGAGGGTTTTTTTGCAAGGACTTTATAAAAAGAATAATCTAATATATTAACATATTAGCTAACGAGGTTGCTCGAAGCAACTGCCAGCTTTCCATTTATCTTATAATACCTTGTATACCTGCTCTATTACAGCTTTCTAGTAGTAAAATGAGCTGTCAGTAGCGTACATTCTGTCAAGAAACAATTCATTTTTATGTGAGTTTGTAAGTATTATACTTTTGTACTTTTCTCATTTAAAAAGAGATTTGGCTATAAATAAATCTTCACAAAAATGTTTTCCATTTTCGTCACCTGGTAGCTTCCCACACATCCTGTGAAATATCTCCACCTCTCACTGTAGGATAATTACACAGAATTTACAAATACACCTTTATAATATTTTTTTTCAGTTACTAGAAATAAAGTGTTGGAATAAATAATTTGCACATTTACAACTTAAGTGCCAGAAAAATCCCTGAAGTAACTTAATACAATAAATTATGTGTTAACAAGACCCTGCTAGCTGCTGCTGATAATGCAGGAAAATCAAATTTGGTTCTGGTAATTTTTGGTTTCAGGTGTTATTTTGTCATTCCTTTGAGTAGTAAGTGGGTCTTTAGAATAAATATTAGGTATGGTGGGAGAAGTATTCTAGCAGGAATATTGAAAGAAATTTTCTTTCCCCTGTCTTGAAAAGTTCCTTTTCAGAATCACTTTAAATCATGTAATGCAGATCACTTCTCTCATACTACCTTTAACATTTGCTGACAAATCTAATATAATTACATACTTGCCTACACACCAGGAGTCACTGATGACAGGAAAAGATTTTACTTCATTTTGATTTCAGAACAATAATAAATTTTTGTTATTTTTTGATAGTATAACCAATGTTGAAAACCAGAAATACTAATTGTATAATAGTTGGCACGTTAATCACAGAATCATAGAATGTACATGGTTGGAAGCGACCTTAAAGATCATCCAGGTCCAATTCCTCTGCCATATACAAAGGCATCCTTCACTAGAGCAGGCTGTTCAGGCTCCATCCAGCCTGGTCTGGAACACTTACAGGGCTGGGGCATCCACTGCTTTGTGCTCTTTTACAAGAGCGTGTAAAAAGTCCTTCTCCTCCTCTCTTGCAGGGTCCCTTCAGGTACATGAAGGCTGTGGATAGGTCACCCTGAGGCCTTTTGTTTTCCAGGCTGAACAATCCCAATTCTCTTAGCCTTTTCTCACAGGAGAGAGGCTCCATTCCGCTAATCCTATTTTATCCATTTGGAGGACCCTCTTCTTATGCTCAGTGTTGTGTGAATTAAAATTCCCTCATCAGTCTCAGACTTTTAATTCATGTTGCTGATTTCTGCTTTCCTCTTGTGACCTTTTATATTTTGCCATAACCTTATCCTTGAGCATGTCATATCTGGAAAAAGTAATATTAGTCCTTGCAGATATCTTGTCATAAGGAACAGAAAAGTGTTTTTCCCTACCTGACAAGTACCTTATGTTCTTAGCTGGTATCAGAGACAGAAACCCTCATCTGTGAAAGCTGACAATAGCCAAGCAAGAAAAATTTGTGTGAACTCACATCTATTCCTAGTCATCCATCTCAGAATCCAGACTCAACCATGAAAAAGTAGAATAGTCCACTGTCAACTTTAATATTTGAGAAAAAACTGAACACTAATATTTTGCCTGAATCTTCAATAGCAACCTATCTTCTCACTTGCCTCTAGTGGATGGAGTGCGAGATGAGGACAGAGGTAGGCAAGCCCCTTCAGTGTATATCCTGGGCTGCATCCAAAGCAGCATGGGCAGCAGGGTGATGGAGAGGATTCTGCTTCTCTGTTCTCCCCATTTTAGGGTCCCCAGTGCAATAAGGACACAGACCTTTTGAAGCGAGTCCAGAGGAGGGCCACCAAGAGCATTGGCTTACCAGACAAGATGCTGCTCAGGAAATTTGAGAATTAGTGAGAAAATAGCTTGCATACAGTTCAGCAAGAAATTTTTCTTACACTGGACGATGATCCAGTGTAAGAAAAACTGGAATTTTGTCCTTGTACCTGAGGCATATGTTACATGAATTCTCATCACCAAAGGACTGGGGAAAGAAAATAAGGGAGAAGGGCCTTGAGGGGAAGCCATATGAAGAGAGGCTGAGGTCACTTGGTCTGTTCAGCCTGGGGAAGAGACTGAGGGGAGACCTCATTGCAGTTACAACTTCCTTGTGAGAGGAAGAGGAGGGGCAGGCACTGATCTTTTCTCTGTGTTGACCAGTGACAGGACCCAAGGGAATGGCCTGAAGTTGTGTCAGAGGAGGTTTAGGTCGGATATGGGTTCTTCACCCAGAGGGTGGTTGGGCACTGGAAGAGGCTCCCCAGGGATGTCCTCACAGCACCAGGCCTGACAGAGTTCAAGAAGTGCTTGGATAAAGCAACTCTCAAGCAAGCACACAGTGTCATTCTTGAGGGCATCCTGGGCAGGGCTAAGAGCTGGACTTGATGACCCTGATGGGTTCCTTCCAACTAAATATTCTGTGATTCTGTCATTTTTTTTTTATGTGCTTGAATTTATCAATGAGACAAATGAACCTGAGAAAAAAACAGTCAAATTCAGATTATGCAGAGTTCGTTTGTTTGGAAGTGTCAAACCTATAGTATTTCAGATCACTTTTAAAACTACAAGCAGTATTGAAAGTATCCAAGTCTTACTAGTCATCTAAACGTGGTTCAAGTAACAACTTTATTTTTTAGATTAAACTTCATGGACTATTTCTCCATCAGGTTTTATCTTATATTTCTTCTCAAAATTCTAATCAGATTTATACTGCATATTTCCATTGTATAAATAATTTAGTAGCATTAGGTGTATTTTTTATAGTTTTGACATTACATGCTCTTGGTTTAGTACAGGCTTATTAGTTTGCTAAGGCTTGCTTTGCAGATGGGTAACTGATATGTTAAACAATAACTGAAAATTGACTGCTTCGTTTTTAAAGAAGAAAATGAGCTGGGTTTAACGCTGCAAGGTTATAAAGAGCATAACTGAATTCTGTGTATATTTAAATGGATTCCTTTGAAAGAGGCACAGTGAATGCTGCATTTGACACTGTCTGGGGAATCTGTCTTGCCTTAACTCGGGGCTATGTTTATGGGTGAGGTGTTTAACCTTGCCAAATAGATTTCATATTTTGAGGGACAAATTAAAGTGAATAGCTGTACATTCATGCAGAATGATTTAATGACAAGTGTTCATCCCTGGCAAATTGGGCTAAATTCTGGTCTTCAGTGTGCTAAAATAACAAAATAATTCCTGTCAAAATAGTGCTGCTACATTTGTGCCTTAACAGTGACATAGACCAGATGTCATTCTTCTCTAGTTACATGGGGTTTTTTCCACGTTTGGATGCCATGAGAATACATAGAGTTTACTCTAAGTCCTATTGCTGTGAATTCCACAATCAGGAAATTAATGCCACTGATTAGAAGAAAAGTCAGATCTATGATCACTTTGGTGAGATTTCTTTTTACATATTATCAGACCCAGTTTGAAAGATTTTTAGTGTTTCCTTGAATAATTAAGGTAATTATCTAGAGAAAAATAGTTGTTTTTCAGGAGAAAAATATGTTGTTAGTACGTTTTTTCATTAAAACAGGTTGTTAGAGTGACAAAGAAAAAATAAATAACCTTTTGAGAATGGTATTGATAGTCTTATGGTGTTGGAAATAATTTGTTGAATATGATTTCCAGGCACCAGAGACTAATGAGATGGGCTGTGGATATTTTTTGATATTTTTTCTAATTTTTGAGTGTTATTTCATTACTCTCTTGTCATAGATAAATGCTTGTTGACATACTAAGACAATTTCTGCTATCAAGACAACCAAAATATGCAAGTGGTAGTTTAAGATTTAAACAGAAATCAACAAAAATACTGCTAAGGTATCATTTTTGGGAAGAAGTTATGGATCTCTATGGACCCCATTGTGTTAAAATACTTTTCATAAGTATGGCACTTAGGTCCTTGACTTGTAAGTGAAATTATGTAAATTGACAGCATTACATTTTGTAAGTTTTGGGGTTTTTATATGGCAGACCAAACCAAGATTTAAAACTTAGAGTAATCAACAGATCCAATTTTTTCAAGAGGAAGTTATAGACTTATGAATGTTATTTTTAATGTTTCTTCTACAATTTTTGAAATTAAAATGTAAGTTTTTGATTTAGTTTTCTAGAACAACAACTGATAAATTCAGTGTCTGATTCATTGCCTGCAGTATATTCTGGGCATTCATTATACAGCAACAAATTGTCACCAGATTGCTGCTATCACACCTAGCATGAGTTGTTGCGTTATTTAGCTCTTTTTATCTTCAGAGCACTTCTTCCTCAGTTTTCTCAGTGGACAGCTGGTACAGTCGTGCATCTTGCACACTAATGTTCTTTTCTGAGAGATTACTGTTTTTTCTTCAGTTAAGAGCTGGGGCATGTGTTAAACAAGCTTCAGAGGCTTGTGTTAAACAGACCAGTCAAGTTCTGGTCAAAAAAACAGTGATACTCCGGAGGTGACACTATGGACCCCAAAATCTTCTTAAGTCAAATGAACTGGAATTTGGACTAATCTGTGTGAAATTAGTTGAGGACTCAGGTCTACCTTTTTGGAATTTGAATGGAAATTTTCTGAGAACTTTACACTTCATAAAATGTAAAGGAGTAGCTGTGCCTTTTATAAAGCAATAGTGTCATCCATTCTGTAACTGAATTCCTCCTCTCTGTCATCAACTCTCATTATTTATCCCTTCTTTGCTTATAAGTTTTTGGATTTTGTATTGACTTTTAGCATGAAATTCAGACATTTTCTGTACCCACATTGTTTCTTTAGGAAAAATTATGTAGTAATTTGTAAAAAATTATAACATTTCTCTAAAAATTCAGGAAAATGACCTTTCAATATAATTTATTTTCTGGGAACCAATAAGTTATTTTCCATGTCATAATTGTCAGTTGCTGTCATCATAAAATAACACAGCAAACATTATGTATGTTTTATCAAAGTTCACTCAAGATTTTTTTATGTTAAATTTTCAGTGGGAGTGGGTTGGAAGATAGGGTCTCCACTTTCTGCTGGAACTGAGAGCAATACTGAGAATACGTTGTGGTCCAAGTATGACAAGCTTCTCATAACATTCTTCTGGGGAGGACATAGGACTTGCTGTTTGGTTCTGAGGTTTTTGTTTGTTTGGGGTTTTTCCTGTTTTTTTTTAATTTGGTTTGTGTTTACTTACTCTTGGTTGTGATGCACAGGTTCTTGGGAGTGCAATGGTTGCCTGAGTGATTACACAGGAGCTGCCTTTTAAGCTGTTACACTAGCTCGCAGCACATTGTCCCTTAGTTGATAACATGAGTAAACTTCATTTTCTGGCTTCACATACATCAAAGTCTTTTAGAGTTATCTCTATTTCTTCACCCAAAATGAATGACTTTGTCTGGAAATAAAACACAAAATGACAAACAGGAGAGGTCTCCAGATGCTAGTTTTTACATGGTTATCAAAGCCCTCTGGAGTGAAACAGGGCTATAAACCTGTATTAGTATAACATTTGAAGCTTCTGAGCAATTTAGTCATTCTAGTAGATGTAGTTATTTGGTTTTGTTTGTTTCTGAAACCTGTCAGAATTTCAAAGTTCTTTATGGAAGAAAGAATAGAAAGAGGAGAGACAACAGTGGAGTATCACATACGCAGAATTGATCACTTGTTGGGAACACTAGGATGCATTTTTTTGAGAAATGCATTCTGTCTACACAAGAAGAGAAGCAGAGGACCAAATAAGCTTTCTTCCATCTGTAGCTTTGAACAGGCCAACAATATCATACAGTCCAAAGTATTTCCAGTACTTAATTGAGTCACCCTCCCCTAGCCATTTTAATTTCAGTTTTCTGAATCATTAAAATACATTATATATAATAACTTTATATAATCATGAACAATTGCCTCATGCTTTCTGTGATATAATCCTCATGTCTACTTGGTATCTGGTAACTGACAGATACTGAAACATATCCCATATCCCAGGTGATTACAGCTGTTCTGTGCACTGTTTTGCACTAATGTAAATAAATTATTTGTATGCCATAAGCCATAAGCCTGGTATTCTTGAGTAAACATTTTCTGGGGAAAAAAAAAAAAAAAAAAAAGCTTTTTCCTTGCTCTTGACTGCATCTAGATGGTTCCTAAGTACGTCCAGTGTGGGACACTCCAGTGCCACCCACACAGTAAAGAAGTTCTTCCTCATGTTCTGATGGAACTCCCTGAGCATCAGATTCTGCCGTTGCCTGTTACTGTTAGCAGCACTGAGAAGAGCCTGGAGCAGTGATGAAGATGTTCCATCTGCTTTTGTCCTTTGATCTCTGAATCTATAGTACATCAACCATGATGCAGACCTGTGTAATTACCACATTCAAACCTGAAGTCTTCTTTCCTGAGGCTTGATTTAGTTTTGTTTTTTCTATAGCCATGAAGTCTTAGTATTTAATTCCCAGTCCTAGTCACCCCTTTTTTAGTGTAAAAAATAAATGAAATAGTGATAAGTCATAACATTGTTATTAAAGAGGGTCGAAAAAATTTGATAGTTACGAGATGTTCTCTTTAATTTGTTGTGGGTTCCATCAATGCATGTGTAGACCCACATATGCTGTGTCATGTTCCCCCCCTGTAAACCAGCAGTCACCGTCATTCTTGTCTCTGCTGAGAAGATGGAGGTATAGTTTCTGTTGTGTAATAGTATTGAATCAATTATTGGGGAGAGTGGGATTCTCTGATCAGATAATGATCTTCCTCAACTTTCCTTTTTGCTTTGTTCTGAGTTGCTTTTTAAGAAAAGATTTCTAGCCATGGTAATCACTAAAGTACTGCATATTTTATATTCAAAACTGAGTTGCATCAAGTAATTCTGACTGATCATAGAAATCACTTAATGTTTTCAAGTCATTAAAAGTCAGACTCTATAGATTCTATCTCATCATTCTAAATAACGAATTCCCTCCAGCTTTTATATATGATAAACTAAGTTAAATTGTGGCTGCCACTGGTACAGTCTTAAATGGTGGGGTACAGCATGGGCCTCCTGCTGTGTTGCTGCCATATGGGCGCATGAATTTAGGTAGACTTTGTCCCGCCTACCCAGTGAACAACTGTAACAACTACTACATGGATACCAATGAAACTGAAGGAAGAGATTTCAACTCAGATATAATTAGGACACCAAGGAATCCATTGCCGCTGTGAATCTCTGGTGGGAAATTGCACTTTGAAGGAAGATATAATATGATAATATTTAAAAAATTATTTAAAAATTATTTTTTTCCTACTTGTGCAACACATGTTATGCTCCAGCCCCTTGCCAGTCTCCAAGGGTTAGGCTAAGATTACCAGTGCACTGAAAGTCAAAAATCCAGCTGCTGCTACAACTTCAAGGCAAACTGAGGTTCTGAAATAAATATATTTATTAATTTATTTCTTTTCAGGGGCTGGTCAACATCTGGGTAAAAAGTTGGAATTTAAAATTCATCCTGACCCACTGTGTATGTTTATCTCTTTAGCCCTGTGGACTGTGATTTAATCCTTGTTAGACACGCTGAGTTCCCTGCATGCAGTGTCTCTAAAAAGCATCTCATCCTTTACACAGAATAACATTCTCAGTATAATTATAGACTCTACTGCCTTTTCATCAGTAAAACCTCTACTTGCTGAAAAGCAGTATGAAAGAGACCCGCATCTTGAATCAGTCCACTCCCTATTCATTACTTCTTTTTTGTTGTTGTTTTTGTAATTAAAATTGTAGTTATACCTTACTGCTGGTTTAAAAGCTATTTTAATTTTTGGAAGGGTGGAGAAAGGGACAGAGGGTATTTAATGCATAATAAAGAAAATTATTTAGCTGTTCTTATGTTTTAACACTGAAAAACATTTACAGAAGCTGTGGCTGGTTTTATTGCGGTCATGAAATGAAAGCATGACCACAGGAGTAGTTTGATATATAGTTTGTGTTCTTCTCTTCAGATTTCATTATTTCAGTTTCATTATTGCTTGGTGTTTATTCTGTCATGTAAAGTGGGGTAGAGGAAAAAAATTTAGCCGCTTTTAATCTCTAATTCAACTTTTTAATCTCTTTTTAAATTCGGTTTGCTTTATGGCACAGCCCTGTAATGGTGCTGGACAGGAAACCTGCAATATGGTTTGTCTTTCATATGCTGCTCTTTACATCAAATGATTTCCTTATGGGTGACTGCACCAGCTTTCTGAAACCTCCACATTTGTGCTTGTTCCTTCCAAAGACTGGGTAGATGCCTGCAGGTAACAAGCAGAACCCAAAAGCAAACAAAAGAGCCCAAACCTACAAACCCACTCTTGGGATTGAAAGTATTGACACATGCACAAAAAAAGCACCTTGTAGTGAAAAATAAGCACAGAGGGCAGAATGAACAAATGGGACGACTGACTTATAGTACCTGAGGCACCAGTGTTGGTAGAGTACTCTTGTTTGAAACTGTGTGGAAGGACATCATTTCAGAGGTCATTCCAGACCAACCATGGATTGGTTAAGCAGTTACTAGTGTTGAATTTTTGCAGTCAAAAGAAGCTGTGTGTTGAGAGGATCTTCTGGGAGGTGCAAGCACATGCACTTTTTTGGTGTGTGTATGGAGAAGATTTTTTTGGTTGGTTGGTTGGTTTTTGGTGGTTTTTTTTTGGGGGGGGGTGGGTTGGTTGTTGTTTTCGTTTGGGTTTTGGTTTTGTTTTGTTTTTTTCAGTTTGGTTTGGTTTGGTTTGGTTTGGTTTTGGTGGTTTTTTGGGTGGTTTTTTGGGTGGTTTTTTTTTTTTTTTTCCCCCTGATGCAACAATTCACAGAGCCAGGCTTTGCATCTGCATGCTGTGGCACAGTGACCTGCTATTCATGCTGGTCATAAAGCCAGAGACATGTCTACCTGAGTGTCATTGCCTCCAGTGTTTTTCAAGGTGTGAACCACAGAACTCTGCTGACAAAAATAAAAAGTAAGCAATAAAATACTCTCAAAATATTACTGTTAAGTTCATTTGAGCAGATTTTATTTGTCCTGTACTATTTGACACTGTGATGTGTAAGGCAAAGACTTTTAAGCTGTCTTGCCTAACTAGCAAGACTCAAAGCCAATTATATATTAGAGACTCTTTAAGAGTGCCTAAACTTTATTGGAACCAAGAATTGAAAAGAAATGTGACTTGCTATAAGATCTCAATGGCAGTAAAATATGTTAATGATGGAAAAAGCAGTTTGTTGCTTTGCTTTTTCAATAAAGCTAGAATCCTTGAGTCATCAAAATGTGTACAAAATTTGCAGAACCTAAGAGTATTTAACTGTGAGAATTACAGCAATGACAGATGGTGTGGCATTCTTTCAATTATGCCTGGAGTTTTTAAATTGTGCTGGGTAATGTGGCTGTACTGATTAATGCAATGGTTTAATATATTCATATAAAGTTCATTACTTTGGTAATATGTGTAAATAACTTGGACTGATAGGAATAGTTCCACAAGGGGTAATTTAATGTAAATGTTTGTGATTGAAATGTAACAATCACGCTTTGTTATACTAAAAAGGTAATAATTTTTGCAATATTTTCCAGCCAGATTATTTTCAGATTTCAGAAAGTGTCAGGATTTGGCTTCATAAGACATCTTTATTTCAATCATCTGTCTAGGGATATTGAAAAAGAAGAATGCCAACCTAGCCCCACTGAAATCTATAGTAAGTTTTAATATTGTGAGTGAAATCCTCAGCTGGGTGTTGTCTATAAGGCTCCATGATGAAAAAACTATAACTGTTGTTCAAGAAGTGCCCTGGGGAACTCAAGGCTTTATTGCTGGAAAAGAACAAGAGTTCCCAAATGAATATGGAGGCAGATTTATCCAATATAAATAGCTGAAGAAAAAAAACCAAAACAAACCCAATATATTATTAGCACTCAGGTAAAATCTTTGACTATAATGTTTGTTAAGAATATATATACTTTTATATATATGGATGTTGTTCTCCTAAAATAAATGTATTTTATCTCCAAAATATATTTTCTCCTATACATACATGTATACATACATACATCTATCCTGTATATGGGGTCTATATGTATATGTTTTCACATGGAAAAAAAAAAACAAAACTTTTAGAGGGTTGACTCCGAGCGACTCTGTTGAAACCATACTGAGCTCTGCTGCTTCTCTTCCTTGGTGTGGGAGACACATATGCATACATTTCCTTACTTTGTGGAATTATTAAATGTGCATTTAATTTTTTAATTGTGCAACAATGTGGTAAAAGTTTTGAATTTGTTTTTAAGTTTTGAAAGTGAAAGTGAAGAAAAAACCAAAAGAGAACTCCCCATTTCATAGGAGAGATTTTAACTTTGTAGGTTTCTGTGAAAGTAATTTTTCTCAGTTTCGCCACAATGACAGACAAGAGGTCCTAGACCAAGGCTCCCTCTGTTGAGACATAAAGTACAACAGCCATGATGTTCCATCCCATCAAAAAATTCACTCAAACAGAATACTAATTGCTCCTGGAAAGAGTGATTTGACCGAAACAATTTCTGAATGCTGCTTTATCACTCTGCGTATCATAAAACTTTTCCAAATTTCTATAACATGTTTCTACAACTTAATAAGTAAATATAATATATTTGTTGATTCTATGTCACCTTATTCTTGAGCCTGAGGAAAACTGTCTTTTGTCTGCTTTATTAGCATGAAAATAAATAACTTATTTTCATAAATGACAGTGTAGCTTAGTTTTGAATGCAGTGTAGACACTATATTTTGCAGATTCAATGAAGCTTTGACTTTCTTTTATTACTATGTATGATTTAAGGAGGTGACTTCAAAATTTATGTGTTGTATCTACAGAACTATATAAATATAACACTCAGTTACTTAAAAATTGAGATTTATTTATTAAAGAGGAAGGATATGATGACTATTTTGAAATTTCTGAGATTTCTATCCAAAAGGTATCCATTGGACACACTCAAAAAAGACAGGAGCCCCCGAGCACAGAGGAGGATTTCCACTCTGACCACCCTTGTATTATCAGTAGATCAGTATCTGTTGAAAAGTAAGTGTTGTAGTTGCAGTTATTGTGATGTTAATGCAGCAGAAATAACACAGAATCCCACAAAGTAGCTGGGTTGTGTGTTCTGTACTGCTCTTCTGTGGTACAGAACATATGGCCCAACCCCCCTACTACCGCAAGTTTAGCTGTAGCAGGTTACACAGTATTGTATCCAGGCAGGTTTTGAACATTTCCAGAGGAGAAGATTCCACAACCTCTCCATGCACCCTGTTCCAGTGCTCTGTTACCCTCAAAGAGGTTTATCTTCATATTTAGATAGAACTTCCTGTGTTTCAGTGTGTGCCTGTTGTCCCTTACACCGTCTGTGGGCATCACACTGGGCATCTGAAAAGAGTCTGGCACCATCCTCTCAACACCCACCCTTAAGATGTTTCTTGACTTTTCTAAAATTTCCTCTCAGACATCTCTTCTCCTGGCTAAACAGGCCCAGTTTCCCAGACTTTCCTCATAAGAGACATGTTCTGGTCTTTTCATCATCCTTTTAGTACTCCTGTCATGTAGTTTCTTATCTTTCCTGAACTGTGGAGCCCAAAACTGGATACAGGAATCCAGGTGCAGCCTCTCTAGGGTTGAGCAGATACATCTTGCAACCTGTTGGCAGTGCTTTTCCTAATACTCCCCTGCATACCATTGGCTTGCCTGGCCTCTAGAACACAGTGCTGGCTCAGAGACAGCCTGTTGTCCACCTGTTGTCCAAGAGACCTACTTCCCAGGAGGTCAGCCCCCAGCCTGTACTTGTGCATGGGGTTGTTCCCAGGCACCCAGGTGCAACAAAGGCACCCAGGTGGTGCCTTTGTTGAACTTCCATAAGTTCTTCTCTGCCCAGCTCCAAGAGTGTCTATCAATAGCATAGTGTAAAGCAATCATCAAGCTTTTCAGGCTAACAGTAAAAATCAGCAAAACCTACAGTTTCCCTCTAAAAAGTATTAACTACTTTGCAGAGAGCTATTATCCCATCTGTTCTGTTTGGGGGGAGAATCGCAGAATCATTAAGGTTGGAAAAAAGCCTCCATGATCAGTGAGTCAAAACATTAACCTAAACCTCCCATGTCCATCACTAAACCATGTCCCTAAGCACAACTTCTACACATTTTTAAACACTTTCAGGAATGGTGATTCCACCACTTTAATGGATAGCCACTTCCAAAAGAGTGTTTGTTTTTAGTTTATTTCTTTGAAAGAATGAGGTGATTCAATCCCCTATCAAACTGATACATTTCCTAAGGCCTTATTTGTCATATTTTAAATTCAAGCTAGCTGCATTAGCTTAGCAAACTTATGATTCCAGAACTGTATGAAGTAGTCCATAAAAATGGCATCTTTTTCAGTGTACTATGTTGAAGAGGTTTAAAAGCCATGATTATTGTTCAGGGTTAAGATGCAAGCCTGAAGGTTTCCCATGGAAAATATAATATGCTTTGGATGAACAGGTGGTTCTCATGCCAACCTCTTCTACAGGATACTGGATGCTATCATTTAGCACAAATGTATATCTGCAAGCTGAGGATACATTTTTTAAATTTCAGTTTCTGCCATATGGAAGTTGCACAGTCAAATGCTTCGTCTCCATTGTCAATATTTCCAGCAAAGAAAAGTCTAGGAATTTAAAGAAAAGAAAGAGGCCATCATATAAAATAAATGAATGCATTGCATCATGTTGTAAGAGGGGTTTGAAAGAGAATAGTGGATTCAAATTGAATTTTGTAAGTCTCGTTCTATTGTCATAATCAGAAATCCACATTTCCTCCTGAATTTTTGATCTCTTAAGTAGTCAATATAATTTCTTTCATAGTATTGTGTTGTAGTGTACTGGATGTGGAATATTTTCTCTTCTCTTTCTTTATTCTGAAAGTGTCATTGACATATTAAGTTATCTGATGAAATCTAAAACAAATATGGAGTAATTATGTATTGTGTCAAATATTTGTTTAAAAATCCTGCAGTACAGAATAATCTTTCCAGAACAGTAAAATACGAAAATTTGATAATTATTTTATCAGTATTTAAGGATACTTACAAGCTTAAGTAATGGAGAGAAGACACTGTGATGCATTTAAATCTCGAAATATAAGCATACTCTTTCTTTCTTCACGATTCTGTGTGGATAGATATTATTTGACTAACACAAGAGTTCAAAAATTTTTAGTGAACTTAAAATAACACAAAAATGTAATTTTCTCATGTCAGGACTTTCTTCTATTGCATCAGCTCATGAAAATTACGTGTGCAAAAGGCAGGTCTTTACGTATGTGGTATCATTCCTTGCTCATTGGAAAAAGTCTTTTTTTTTTTTATTTCTAGGATATTTTTACTCTTTTTACCCATTTACTAAGTGTTTTTTCAAGACAAAACAAAAGGTAAGGCAAAAATATTGTACAATAAAGATGCTTTTGAGATAACTACATTGTTTCACAGTGTTAGATACAAATTATTTCCAAATTTAGAATCAATTAAACATTGCACCAAGAGAAAATAAAAATGTGTTGCTTACTTATGCCAAGCTCTGAACATATTTTCCAACATTCTGTCTGAATAATCTGTGTTTAAAATTAAATCCGTAGATATTATGCAGTTGCTGAAGTACATTTTTACAGAAGGGTAGTTGGCCACTGTTAGAGATGAGATTACATATGCAGTCTTTAATTGGTGTCTCCTGCTTTCCTGTTTTGTGAACTAATAATCATCATCTGCATTGCATGTTGACAGTGCATCTAAAATACTTCCGTTAGTATGAAGACATTTTGACCATCCAAGATCAGATTTTTCCGTTCTCAGGACAGACACATGCCAATGCTCTTTCCATGCCACCTTCATATTCCCAAAAAACCCTGCTTGACCAAAAAACCCTGCTTGAATGGCATGTGTATGCATCACTTCCCAAAGGGACAACAACCTGAAGTTCTTCATTCCCCATCTGTTAAATGACAAGGTCCCAGGTAAATTTAAAGCTGTAAGATCATCTTTCTGTGCAATGTTTAGCTGATAACTGTCAGCATTTCGAAAGGCATTTCTCTGCACTGAGGAATTAGGAATTTAACAGTGTTATGGCCCCATTATCTCACAAGTATTTTCTATAACAGTTTTTTTCTATATATAAATGAAGCAATGATTTTTAAAAATGTTTTATGGAATTTGTTATTTTCATCAATTAGTACATATAATATGTCAAGCAATACCTTCTAACAAGACTTTTTAAGGCAAATTAGAAAGGACAAAAAGGGAAAGAGGTTTTTTTTTAATCTTGTTCCTGCATTTTCCTGATCTGTGTTTTAGTAGACATGCTCATACCAGCTGTCTCACTTGTGAGTAACATTTTTAATTATCAGACCCATACTCAGTTAATTCTGTAGTAAAGGTAGATCACACAAGGGCTTCTTTAGATTAAATGTTTGTTTGTTCAGATTAAAATTGTAATTTCAGTTAATTAGTAAATGTACGGTGCATACACAGTAAAATTTAATGGGGATGCATTTAGACACAATTCACTAATATCACTGACTATTAATTATTGCTTAGCAAACACAAATGTCACGTTTTATAAAATGTTCTGCTTAAATTGAGCAATCCATAAATATGTTGCAAAGCAGAGAAATATTAATGAAATGCTTAGTGAAAAATATCTTTTTTCCTAGGTTAATGCACATAACATTCATTCATAGAATTAATGAACATCACCAACCTGAATTTTCTGCTGGGCTCTTGTCACTGAGAAAAACAAGGATGGCTATAAATGATTTTTTCTCCTTCAATCTGATAGTCAATCAGCCTGATTATTGCTTCTATAAATGTTTATTGTAGTGTATTAGACCTTCTGTGGATTAAACCTTCTGTCACCACTGCTTCCTGTTTCCTCTCAGACATTACTACATCTCAAGGCAAGCCATTAGCTGGATGTTTTCTTCTTTCCAGCATTCCTTAGCTGCATTGTTGCATTGTGGTCAGAACATTACTGCAAAATGTGTCTGTTTTGTGCTGGATGAGAGTTTTTGTGTTAAATTTTTGTAGACTAGTAATTCTGCTCTTTCCATGTAGGTGTGGTGTACATCTTTTTTAATCCATCTTGCCAAGACTGTGCTGTTGATGTAAACCAAATTTAGGTTTTATTAAAAAGGGAGCATGTTAGCTTGTGTGTCGGAAGAAGGTGAATGGCTGGAAAGAGACATGGCATGGATTTGGTATGCATTTGAAACAAGTTCAAGTATAAAATTATTGAAAAAGGCTACTGCTGTTAAGCTTATAGGAAAGTAGAATGATATATGTAGGTTCTCTCTTCCATTATAGAAATCCAGACTTAATAAGCTGTAGATATCAGTTCTCCTTAAGTTGGCATTCTAGTTAGAAATGGGTTTTGTGTGTCAATGCATATAAAAGGTTACAGTATTTTATTATAATGGTGTTCTTTTCCTTCAGAAGTGCAGAGTGGTAAAGAGGGTCTCAGGCACGAAAGAAGGACCTTTTCTAACAATCTGGTATTTGAAAAGTTGGCAGCAGCTGCTTTGTTCTGGGGCCTGTGACTATGGTAAAGGGCTGTTGGCTTTCAAGGCAGTAGACTTGCTACTTAGTTCTAAACATTGGCTATTATTTAAAATAAGAAATAAATTCTGCCAAATTTTAAATTTTCTTTTCACAGTTTGTTGTTCCCAATTCTCATTTATACAGAGATTTGATATTTTTCCTTGATCCTAGGATCTGAATTGTGATTAGTCATAGCCTTTCATTGGGAATGCAAAAGAAAGGAAAATAGTTTGGTGGGAAGGGACCTACAATGATGATCCCATCCAACTGCCTAGCCTCTTCAGGGCTGAGCAAATATGAAAGCTTCATAACAAGGTCATTGTACAAACACCTCTTAAACACTGACAGACATGGATCACTGAGCATGTAGGAAGTCTGTTCCAGTGTTTGAACATGCTCTCTGTAAAGAAATGTCTCCTAATGTCAACTCTGAACCTCACCTGATGCAGCATTGAGCTGTTTCTATGCCTTCGGTCACTTAGAAAAGTGGTCAACACCTCCCTCTCCACTTCTCCTCAGAAAGCTGTAGAGAGAAATGAGGTGACCCTTCAGCTTCCTTTTCTCCAAACTAGACAAACCCAGAGATCTCTCCCACTTCTCACAGAAGCAGCAGTTTTGTTGGACACATTTGAGAACCTTCACATCCTCTCATAGGTTGTGCAGCCCAGCACTGCACGCAGGAGTCAGACCACACCAGTGCTGAATACAGCAGGATCACCACCTCTTTTGACCGTCTGGCTGTGCTGTGCTCAATGCCCACCAGGATGAAGTTTGCCCTCTTGGCTGCTCAGGCACACTGCTGCCTCACAGTGAGCCTGATGCTGACCAGAAACCCCAGATCCCCACTGCAGGACAAATCTCCAGCCACTTTTGTCCTGGTTCATACTTGTGTCCAGAGTTACTCCATCATAGTAGAATAGTATAGAATCCAGTGTTAAATTTCACGATACTGATTATTGCCCAGTGCTCACTCTATCTAAATCACTCTGCAAGGCCTTTTTTCCATCTAGAGAGTCAGCAGTACAACTCAGATTGGTACAATCAGCATAATTGCTAATGGAGCATTCAACTCCTGAATTGTGATCATTGATAGAAATCTTGAACAGAACTTGCCCTGGAACTGAGCTCTGAGGAACATACTAGTGAGCAGTCAGCAGCCCCTTTCACAACCCTTTGGGCCTGTCCTGCAGCCAGTTCTTCACCCAGCATCATGAACCATCAACAGCTGGATAACTTGCCCAGAAAGATGATGTAGGAGACAGTGTCAAAAGCTGTACTAAAATCCAGCCTTACTACATCCACCACCTTACCTTCATACACGAGACAGCTATGTAGAGGAATATCAATTAATTAAACTTTTTCCCTGTGTAAACCCATGTAGACTGTGCCTGATGATTGCATCATCATTTAGATGCCTTTCAGCAGGATTCAGTATCATCTTCATTATTTTTCCAGGTGCTGTGGTTAAACTCATGGGTCTGTAGTTTTCTAGGTCTTCCTTCTTGCTTTTTATTTAAATTGTAACAAAATTGGCTAGCTTCCAGGTATCAAGGACCTCCCCAGACTCATTCTTCTCGCAAAGAAGCCAAAAAGAGTATTTGAAAAGCCATTGCACAGAAAAAAATATAAAAAATATTCTGTATCTTTTCATAAAACTGAGTAACTAAGAAGCAAAGAAACTATACTTGCCTATAAATTATTCGCAGGGGGAAAGGTAACTGAACCATGATTTTTAATTATTAGGAGCTTAAGATACTGTGTAAATAGCAGCAGCAGAAGGAAGGGAAGGAAAAACCAAGCTTTGATTGTTTGCTTGTTTGATTCTTCTCATTTGGTTTCCATTTTAACCAATCGTGCTAAGTCTATGCATAAATAATGTTCTAAATTCATTTTAGATTAAAAAATACATAAAAATGACTGCATAAGAAACAGCACAGTAATGCTTTCAGCAGAGTGACGGACATTAAGAAACATGAAATTTTTCGTTAAGTCTGAATTAAGAAGTATCCAGGGTAATCAGCAATTTCAGATGTTATTTTCAGTCAGTAGGGATTTTGTGGGAGGAGACAAAGGAATAGATTGAAATAGAGAAGTGGAAAGAAACTCAATTTCTGAACAACGTGTAAAATACCTAGCATTTTCATTGAAGTTCCATGCCATTGATTCCTGGGTCTCTGTTAATTGTTATGGCTTTGTGCTTTGAGCTGTCTCAAAGGTTAATACTTTTCTTCATCTGAAAAATTTTCTGGTCCAATGCTAAGTCCTGTTTCTCATCTCATGACATACTACTTCATGTTCATCTAATAAGGAAGTATGCTTATTTTGGTACTGGTCTCATCATCAGTTTGGGACATAGAAACATCTTTCAAACAAAGAAAGCTACAAGGAGACATATCTAGTAGCTTTTCAAACACAAGGAGTCTCAAAGTAACATGAGACCTTTCTACCATGGAAAGGGCAGTACAGGCTGATGTGAGTTGTGGAACTTGCACTGTGACCATGGTCATGTGTCAATTACTTCTCTTAGAGGCAAGATCTCAAAGCACTGGAGATTAAGCATGATCCTAAAATCAATTTTCTCTTTCTTCAAAACTGTTACACTATTACTGAAGCAAGGGGGTTAATATTTAGCTAGTGATTATTGTTTAGGGGTAGCAGTGTGGGCAATGTATCTCACTTAACATTTACTGTGCTTAACATTTACCACACTTGTAAAAGCAGGTAAGGCCATGGCTAGCACAACCAGGCTGAGGAATGCAAAGCTATGTGATAAGGAAGGGACTACTCTCACCAAAACAGGATAAAGGAATGCAAAATCTGCAAGGACCCTCATGGTAAGGAGGCTCCTCGGACCCCAAACTGGCCAAAGCCAGAACAGTGGTTTGTACTGTGACCAAGGGGCCACAGATCATGCGCAACCAGACAAGGTGAAAAGTTCAACCCCAGGAAGACTCACCTTACTCCTGAGAGCCACTGTGCAACCACCAGAGAGCACTGGGCAGGCGCAGAACGACTCTGAAGCTCATCTTAATAGGAATTGGGGCTAGGCGGGGTTAGGCAATGAATAATCTGCATAGGCAGATTGCAAAACTTAATGCATATGTAAGACTTCAGAGAATAAATAGAGGGAGAAAATCGCTGGCAGCACGCATGCTTTCAGAGTGATCCTCCATGTGCCTCAGTGCTGAATAAACACACCTAGTTTGCAACTTTAACAAGGTGTGGAGTCCCTCTGCAAAACTTTCCCATGAGGGCCTTCTCTAGTTAGCTGAGTTGCTACCCTTGATTCTATTTTGCAGTTTATCATGTGGAAATTTCACATAGTGGGATTTGCAATTAGTTGTGGTATGTTCCAGCTCTGTGTCTCCTCCCAGACTATCCTTTGAAGTTTTCCCCACTGAATATTTTTACTAGATTATATGATTAAATGTACTTTTTACCTATCCAGAATTAATTTAGCTTTTGATTTTTTCTTATAAAATAGGAAAATTTTGCCAGCAGTCTTCCTATTAAGCAGAGGATCTAACAGTGGTAATGCACAAAGCCTTGAATATGTAGTATTACACAACTGTTGATAACTTTTCAAGCACGGTGCAGGAAAAAGTTAGTGATTAGTGCTTGATTTCTTATTTTTCTGTCTCTTGGTGAACCCAAACTGGCTCCAGGCTTATTGAGATGTTAACAGAGGACAAAGGACTGCACAGCAAGCATGCAGGGAGGGCATGAACAGAGGCAGGCAGCCATGTGGCAGGGTTTAAGTACAAATGTATCAGGTAGGAAACAACAACAGAAATACCCCCTTGAATCCCATGACCAACAGAAGGTGCATGTTTGTACTGATGCCCATGAAAGATATACACAGGAGACTCCAGAATCTTAAACTTGTTTTGACTTCCATGACTCTGGCAGGTGTGTGGCAACTAGATTTTGCAGCATTGTCCCCATGACTCTAATATGCCTTTCATTTTGATAATGCAGAAAAAAACTAACTACCTTTAAGGACAAACTTGATTCTCGTGAAAAGAGATCTATTAGAGGGAAGTGTGCCTCAGCAAGGGATAGACACTGGGTCAGAAGATTTCATAGTGTCCAGCTTCTTAATATAAAGAGAAGATGGGATTGAGCTGCCTTCTTTGTTGCAGTTGTAGTTGGTACCTGTAGCCTTTGAGCAGGCTTTGCCATGGTATTGCCTTAGCTGAACTTTACTGATTGTAAAGAAATTCCTTTAATATGCTTTTGTCTATGCAATTTAACTTTTTATAACATTTCTAATGAAACTTTTTTTTTGCCCTTAGCTGTATGGAGTCTCTGAAATGCCAGAGGAAAAAAGGAATTAAGTAGAGTAATGGTCTTAAATGCAGTTCATAGTTCTTTGTCGATACATTTTACAGAATGCTTTCTGCAGAGCAAAATCCCATAGGAGAATTAATGTGCTTCAAAGGATAATACCTATACTATTTTATTATTTAATAAGAAAAGAAAAAGTGGGAAATATGGGGGTTTTGGTCATATAACAAGGAAGAATTAGCTTTGTCTTTGCTATCTCTTTGCTGTCCCTTTCACAGTGGTGTTTTCTTAAAAGGCAAAAGATTTGTCTTGAGTCTAAAGAGAGATTTGTGTGAAAGGAAAACCTATGTGCACTTCAGTCACCTTATTCTCAAACTGCAATCCCCAAATCTCATGCCCAATGGCCACGTAATTATGGGCATGTCTTATCCTTGTGGTTACTTCCATTCCTCACAGTGAAGTTTCCTTATGGCCTCAGATTTTATCAGCGTCCACAGGTGTTTCAGGTTCTGATTTCACCACAGAGTCTACAGAAAATATAAAGCAACACATACCAGTTTCTAAAGTCAATGCAGCAAAAACCATCCACGTTCTTTTCCTTTACTCAGAACTAGAATATGCACTAGGATATGTATTCTTGTTCTGCATATTTCTGTTTCCCAGTCTGGTTCTTCAGCCATCCTTCTTTCTGAGTGCAAAAGTGAGAAGTTAAAAAATTATTTCAAAAATGTCCAAATAGTGTCACAGCCCTGAAGATTATTGCATATATTACAGAGAGGACTGAAACAATTGCTGGAGCATCAATGGAAAATCATCCTTCCTTCTTCATTACTGATTTTAGATGGTATTGTTTTATTTCCTTGGACTGACTGTAGTGGATTCAGTTTCCTTTTTTTTGAAGAATGAAACAGTTTCAGCAGGAGATGACATCTGTTGTCCTGCTAAGAGGCAGAGAGAAGAAATGGACTCCTATGAGGTTACTGAACTAGGATATGTGTTTCCTGGTCACGCACAAGAAAACAAGGAAGATGGCAATGAAGGTCCATGAAAATACAGTGTGCATCTTTGTAATTTTACAGATAGAAGAATATTTGCATCTAAACGTATAGATCATCCTACCTTTTTCTGCAATACTGTGACTCCCAAATGCAGATGTATTTTTAACATTTCAAAATTGCACTTTATGCAGGAAAGAATCCATACACAGAAGTCTGCTATGGAAACATATGTAAAACATGTGTTTTTTCTGTCCTTTTAGCCATTTAGAAAATATGAAGAGATTCAAAATCTTCATATTTTTCATCTCATGATTAGAATTTCTGAAAAAAGGCTGTGCCTACTCTGCATGAAGACACAAAATTTTGTAAAATATAACCAAACATAGGGAGTGGTTTTCTGCTGGTAATGTTTTTTGCAGTTGTGTTTCCAGTATACAGAAGACAAGTCTGTAACTCTGCTTTCTAATTCAAGAACTATCCATCATCTAACCAGCTGTAGAGATAGTTGGTTATAACCAAGACAAAGATTACTATATCTTTAATGAGTCCTTCAGGAATCTCTGTGAATTTCCAACAGCATTACAATCTGATTTACACTACTGGATCATGATTTTTCTGGCTGTTCAAGTATGGCTGATTTTCAAAGAAAAAAAGGAAAAAAGGTTTAAGAAATATGATGAGAAATTGAAAGTGTTGGGAGAAATGCCCAATTATGTCTTCAGCAGTATATCATGTAAGACATTTATACAAAAGAATTAGGGTTATCAAACCAAAAAGAAGTCATGCACTTTTATTTAAGTACACTGAAAATACCTTGTGTAGCCTACTACAATATTGCTAAATATTACAGCCTACTAAATATTACTCTTAGTAATATTTTTCATTATTAATTATTTTATTTCTTTACAGAAATGAAACAAAAATTAATTTCTTACTCTTTCATCATAATCAATGTTATTTGGTGCTGTATCCATTGATTTATCACATGTACCCATTGATGCATTACATTCCGTGTGATGTAAAAAAACGTGGTTATTTAGGTGCTTACCAAAGATCTGTAACTGTAATGGGAAAACCTGTGGTACTACAGGTCACTAAACTACAAATTAGAGACAAATTTTTTTCAGATTATCTATACTAAGACTACATTGTGTCAGTTTGGGCCAGTCTCTTCTATGTTCAAAACTGTGTTTGTGAGTTTTCCTCTGTCCCAGATTTTTTGTTACAGAAAGTACAAAATAGAATTTTACTGGAGAGAAACTATCTATATTGATAGACAGAGTAATTAGCAAGTGTTCTGGGTTAGAATATAATGTCTCTTAATATAACATCCACAAAAAAAATGTCTTACTTGTCATATGGTTGCTTAAGAAGCCAATTAACTTTCAGAATGAGGATTCTCACAAATTAACTCATGTATTTGCCAACTGCAGTATTTCATTTAAAGAATGTCTCTCTTATGAACAGCAGGTTGCAAATTTATTTCATAGGGGAATATAAGTAATGCCTTTTTTTTTCTTTCTAGTCTAAATTTTTTTCATAGGTAATATGTCAGCTACAGCCTCTCTGTTGAATTTTTTGAAATGGCTAAAATTTTGTTTACACAAATACATTTACGAAGTTGACTTTTTTTTTAATGTTCCTGATGAACTAGAACTTTACTATTTCAGTCTTCTGTTATTTTGAAATTTTAAGATGCACATCAATTTAATCATTGCATAACTATTTATTTTGCCTTAATTTAAATTATACGATAACATTTCAGCTTTTAATTATTTAACTATTCAATTTTTAAAATAATTTATGGCTTTATTTCACAATTCTCCTCTCATCTGCTGATGAGAAAGGTATGCAGTTCTCCTTTTCCATGCAAGTTCATGCATTATGGCTATGTCAACATAACTGGAGAAGGCCAGGGTTGAAAATACTCTGCTTATTCCCCTGGTTCCCTACATGCAAATGAAAATAGAATTCAGGATTTGTGAGTCATTGCCAACAGAGCACTTTGAGACCCCTCTGTATAAAACACCTCTTCCTTAAAGAGTCCATCCTGTGTTGTCAATCACCCAAAGTTCTTATTAGCTTTCCAAATGGGAGAGGTTTGATCAGGAACTGATGTTTGACAAATCTTGACAACTGGTTTAGTGACAAGTTTCGTTCATCAAAAACTGGTAGTTCTTGAGTCTGAAATCACAACTCTTATGTTATGCCTAGTTTACAGGGAGTTTTGGATCTTCCCTCAGTAGGAGATGGGAGCCCAATCCYATCTCCAACAGAGGCAAGATTTATTTCCGACCAGACAAGGTATTTCTGATATCCAGCTCCCACTGAGCTGGGAAGTTACAGGAAGTACCTGTTGTTCACAGCCCAGGTCAGCTTTTGAATATCTTGCTCCTGATGTTTGTTAAAGTAGAGTTTAACCCTTAGTTTGATCATGTTCTCCGTTTTGGTGGATGGCAGCAATCAAAACATTTTTTCTCAGAATGTTCCTTTATTAGTCATTTATTTTTCATGAGTTATTTTTTTTTTTAGTAAAAACTTCAATTCTTGACAAGCCCATGTGTTTTCTGTTTCGTTTGCTCTCTTTTCTCAGTCATGTCACATGGAAAATTACTGAGAAACTTAGATATATTGTAAGAGAATTACACATTTTGCTTTTTAGGAATGTAATTATATGCAATGGTTTCACAGATAAAACATTTGAACTTGTATAATTGCTTTGGTATTCAGGTATCTATGCATAGGAAAATTCCAGAAGTTTCCACCATAAATCCGTTAGAATATTTTCCAATAAAAGAAAATTTTAGGCTTATTCTTTGGTTTGGAACAAACTTTGGAGTGATTGTCAAGGCTTGTGTGAAGATCTGGTAGAGGGGACACGAGGGTCTGATCTGTACAGCAAGACTGACTGAAAGCCACACCAAATTCGGCAAGTGAAGGGCAGCCTTGGCGCATAAAATCCAAAATTTAAAAATCATTCCCCATATAGTGATGGGTACAAACACAGTCATTTAACAACACCATCCTCAAAACTCCTGTGTGATCAGGGGTGGCATGGTGTTTCAATGGGTTGGGAAGGGTGTCAGGATCTTCTTTAACTGAACAACACAGCCTCCTGACTTCAGATGTAATCATGAGCAAAAAAGGGTAAGTGCTGGTTTTGTCTTGTGGAATCACCCATCGACATTATTCAGGATTTATTGAAAGACATTGAATGCTAAGAATACACTTATTTATAGGAAGGATTTTATACATTTTTGCTCTGAAGAAAGGCTGAAAAAAAATGTGTTCAACATCAAGCAGAGAAGTTCCCCCTGGGAAGTTATATGAGTAAAGAAAAAAGTGAAATTATAATGGAAGTACCTTGCTGTCACCTTTGTAATAAGTGGTTGTGCCAGGAAGAACATTGAGCATTTACTTTCCATTATTTTTCATTTCTATAACCTAGTATGTACATTATTGGTTTATTGCTAGTTAGTGATGAAAAATTTGTTCCACACCATATGTTATAAGCAAATTTTTGGCATCACTTCTTTGTTATTTAAATACAGTATGCTTGTTATACAAGACACCGAGTTGCAGTAATAATAAGATACCCTAAAAATGTGAAAAAGGGAAAAAGTATGCAATTTTTGAGCCGTTTTCTTTTTTATTTTTTGCTTTTGCATACAAAAGCTTCAACAAAAGATTACTATAATTTCCAGTAAATTGCATAAAATTGACTTTTAGTTGACTGTTTAGTTGACTTCGAGTTGACTGTTAACTATCAGCATGTTTATTTACTTAGGTTGTATGGAAACACTCTGTGGAAAAGTGGAAATATAGCTTATCCATTTGAAATGGGCTCAGCATGCAAGCAGAAATTGTCTTTGAAATCATTTTATGGCATATTAGTTCTCTTCATTTAAGAAATACTTAGCATGTAGATAATGAGTCTTTTGTAACCTCAAACAAAAATATTTTATGGTTGTAGGAAGCATATTTAGAGAGCTGTGTGAAATTTCAAAGGGAATACTTTGTCATACAATTTTCAGCAAATGTTTTAATATGAATTCCTTTCTTCTGTGTTAACATAAGAATGTTTCATTTGACTTTCTTTTCTACAAGTATTTAATCTTTCAATTAAAATAAACAATTTTCTGTATAAATCTACTGTTATTTTTGTACATATGCTTAAATGTTTTGCATTGCAATGTTCGCAGTGGCATTATTTAATTCTAAAAATGAAAAGCATAAGCATGGCTTCCAAGTAGCAGCTCCCAAAATCAGTCTGTCATCAGGTGATTCAAACCATCTCCACAGTTTTCTGAGCTGCATATCAAAGCCCTAGAATTCTTCATTCTATTAGAATTGCCAATCAGCTCCTTAGCTCAAAGCAAGCAATGGGTTTTTTCAGAATTAATAAGTAATGATKCCACAATTTCAGTGAGAATTAGATGATATCAGAAACCTTCTGTTATGTCAGCTGTCTTTTGATATGTTTATAATTTATCTGTCCAAAACTCTGATTAGAGTTACAATATTTTTTCATCTCTATTTAAAGAGTGGATGGCTAGGCCCAATTTCAGCAAACCATTTCAGAATAAGTTTTCAAGCAGGTGGGTTTATATTCTTTCACTTGGCTCTTGACGTATTCCTGCTTCTCAGCTCTCAAGCTATTTATCTCTTTTCTAAATTTGGTGAATGTTTTTGTTATCAGGATAGTGTGTCTGGTCTCAGTCACCAGTGCTTCAGTAACATATACCTCTAAAGTGCAAGAACTGTATTACTTGAGAAAATTTCATGGACAAGAGAGTTGTCTTATTGGAAAGAGTATAAGTGGCACTCATAGTACTTTCCATGCAACATTTACTTAAATAAGTCTGCATAAGGTTCTTATCATATAATCACAGAGTATCTTGAATTAAAATATCTTGAGTTAAATCTTTACCTTCAAAGTCCAGCTCCTGGGAGTTGGTGGTGATTCATAAAAGTTTATCTGTGCTAAATTTATAGCTGGAGCATCACTTTCAGTCCTCCAATAAATCTATTTTATGGAGAATAGTTTTCTGCATTTTTCAACCTTTTTCTAAATTTTCTCAGTTATTTTTACAAGTTATCTTTTAGGATGCCTTCCTCCTAGCCATCTGTGACTGCATTCCCAAGTCCCTGTCCCATTCATTAAATGACACAAAGGGGAAGTGCCATTAACATTAATGCTGCTGTAATGATTTACAGCCACTCAAGTTGTCTGATTGTCTGCAAATGGACTGGACAGCAGATTTCTCTGTTGATTTCTCCACCACTGTCCATTTTCTGTTTGCTTTTTTGTACATTGTTATCTGAAAACTGTTTTCTTCATGGAAATCCTAGAAGAGGCAGCAGACTGCTTCCCTGGCTTACCTATTTTAGGGAAGCCCCACTTTCACTTTTTTAAATATGCACTCCTAAGTTATTTCTTTTGGTTGTGTTCTACCTTGCCTTGTTTTGTTTCTCACCACTTTAACTTTTTTCTCTTTTCTTACAAACCATGCCTATGACATACCAGTCCCAGCATTTCTGGTGCTTCCTTTCATTCTTTGCACTGATTTGGTCTTTAATACTTCCCATGGTTCTTGGTGCTTGCCTTCATTTCCCTGTTTAGTCCTCTCACCTATTTTAGTGTTGTGCTTACTTCTTTTGAGTAGCCTTCAAGAGGGTCATTATTGCCAGAGAGTCACTTTTCATTTATGTTCTCTCTTCTATTGTCCTCTCTCTTTTAGAAATTTAGGCCAGCAACTGCTGCCTAGTATTTCTCAGAGCTATTTTAACCAAGCTGTCTCAGCCACATACATTTGCAAAGCTGTGTCTCACACAAGAAAAGAGGGCTGAGTGATTTCTTCCAAGTCAGAGTGATGTGTCTAGAATCTTTGAATTTGTAGCAAGTGTAGCGCCTTCATGGCCTCTCTTTTTTGGCCATTTTTACCTGCTCTGTCCCCAGGGTTTCTCTTTAGTCCTCCTAGATCCTTAATTCCATGGTTTTTGCCAACATTTTATCTGGTCTGTAGTTGTTCTGCATTTCTTGTATGTAGATGCTGCCTCTTTCTCCAGTCATTGTCTCTGGTAGAAAATTTGTTCAAGCTTCTTTCAATTTCTCTACCCTCCTGCCTTCAAATGCAGATTTTAACCTATCCCATCACTGGAAACTGAGGTTAAGTAACCTCTTTACAGGTAGTTTGTAGGACATCTGCAAGTCCTTGACTGCTTTCTTCCATCTCAAAATCTTGTTTCCAGAATGCTTTCTCTCAATAGTTACTGCTGTGGCTCATGTGAGTTTTGGTTTGGGGTTTCTTTTCCATTTCTCACCATCCGTGTGGGATGTTATTATCCGATCCATTTGTGGAGATCTAAACTGGATTCAGGGAAATGTTGTAGAATGGTATAATTTCTCCCCATTATGACTTCCAACAGATCATTCCATTTTTTACTTTTACAGGGAAGCTAGAATGAAATTAGTCTTAAAGCCCACAAAGGAGGAAAAGATGCCTTCACTGTTGGGCAGTGGCATTGGATGTGATCATGAAGTTGTTTTTTTTTTCTCAGTGGATATGCTGTTAAACAGGTCTTCTAAAAGACCTGTTTAAAAATATTTTCTCATTGTCTTGTACCATATATTTTATACCAAATCAGCAGAGGAAAACTGAAAGTGGGTATTGTTACCTAATGTGAGGAGAAATAGCTTACTCAATGAGAAGTGTGTGCTTCACGTATCTGCTGTCTCACATACTTCATGGTTTACAGGAGGTTTGTAGTCTGGCAGAATAATTTAATGAAACCTCAGGCTCTGGAAAAGTGCTTAGTTCAGGTGCCATGTCACAGGCAATTATTTGGGATAGGAACTGGAACAAAGGTGTAGGCATGCAGTGGCAAATGGCATCTCAGAAGCTAGTATTCTATTTCTCAGTGGGCTCATCCCTCAGTGGCATTACAGTTTAGTGGATTGTCTAATTAAGTGTAATCAGCAGACAGTTGATGAGCAGAGCACTTAGTTCAGATTTATTGGAGCACTAATGAATGATCCTTCTCATGCCTACACTGACCGTAAGATCATAGTAATTATATGTTATTTCACATGTAGTATTTAACATGTAGTTATTTCACATTATGTTCATAAGGCTCCTGCCTGAGATTTTAGATAAATTTAGTCTGCACAAGGCTGAAATGCCCACCTACCTTGGGCTGTGCTTGAAGTACACCAGATGTGCTATACTTAATTCTAGCATAAAAACCAAGCACAAAAATGTCAAGTGAGGCTAATTATTTCCTCTTAAAAATTTTAAGTATCTGCAAAAGTCAACTATCCTGAATTCAGGATTTCTGAAAAAAAATTAACTACCACTTGAGGGGGTTCATTCTCATGTTTCTAACTCTCTGGTGCAATGATCTAGTTGCAATTCTGCCATTTCTTTACAGCTGACTCCCTAAAAATGGAGAACGGGAAGTGGAAGGACATGTGTTCTTTTACCTGAGCATTTTTATGTTTCCAGATGGCATGTTGGCATTCTAAGGAAAAGTGATAATATAAATTCCTTGTAGCACAGCTATATTATCTGCAGTGAAGAGGGTAAAGTATCAAAGGTAAACAAGATGGAAATGGGGAAGATTGTTACAGAAGAAAATAGTGAATGACTGTCAGTGTGTGACACATACTGCCTTTGGCCTGTGGGTTTTAGTTGTGGTTGGCAATACTCTGTGGTATTATTGGCATCAGTTAGCATCATTTATCTCAGTGGGAGAGGCTTTTGAGGTAAGCCAAAGCTGCAATGCAGCTACTATTAGCTAGTCAGGACTAGCAGCTGTGTCCTGAGATCATCTTTGCAACTCATCTGTTCAGAAAAATATTTTCATATCCCTGAAGGTTTGATTCTTCCTGTTTATTACCAGGTAAAGATATTTTCCTTGTGAGTGAGGCAAGAACACAGAATTTCATCTGTGATTCCATTGTTTTCTGCACAGATTGCATTGACTTTTTTTTTTTTTTTTTAACTTGGACAACAGTCTAAATCATCATCAGAACCCTGATGGTTATCTATGTGAATAAAGGGCTTATAAGCACATCATTTTAGAAGAGCAGCGAGTGTCTTTGATATTTTTGTGTGGCATTTTCCAGTTGTCATACATCTCTAAGGAGCCATGCATTTTGTAGTTCTGTTCCCACAGGCCATTTTTAGACAATGGCAGTTACACTATATTGCATAACTGTATCCCAGGCCTCCCCTCTGATGAAGGAGAACGATGAAGGAGAGTGTATATATATATATATATATATAATGTGTTAGGTTTATGTCTTCTCACAAGCTATTTTCCCAAGGTTGGGAATATCAGGAAATATAGCATATCAGGAAAAAGAATTACTGACTTAACAGTCTGAGTAACATTTTGGCATCTTCAGTGCCTCCAGGAAATGAATGATTCTAGTACTTTCTTGAAAATCATCACAGACTGTTTTTGCAAACATTTTTCTGTAAGTCCTTATGAAGAAAGTGGGTTTGGATGTAGAAGAGGATGTTAAAAATTGCAGGCCAGATCACAACTGCTGCTGTGACTTAGAAGAGCTTCAGAGTCTTCCCTGAACTTTGCTAGGACTGCTTTCATTTCTGGAATGGTTCAGAATAGGCAGACACAAAAAGACTTTATCTTTGGCCTACTTTCATGGGAGTTTGGTATTGCATATTGAAACGAAATTGCACAGAAACTCATGCTGTCTTTCACAGAGACCCATGTTCACTGAGCCTCATATTCTTCCAGAAGAAAACTCAAATCCATGTGTCAGACTTTCCTGTTACCTGCTGTCATCCCAGATGCCACCAAAGGAAAAAAAGAAGGAAATGTGATGCTCAGCATTTTTCACCTGTCACAGATATGTGCCTAACCACCAGCAAGGGAGCTTGGTGATGGAAGATAACATCATTTTTCCATTGTTTTATCATTTAGAGCTTTTGTTCTTAAAAATTTCAGATGGTCTTGTCCTCTTCCTTGTTATTTTCCAAACAAAATTTGTTTACAGAGTGAAAATTAAAAAA
>QVAJ01000334.1:307370-381854 GCA_003546035.1 Mixornis gularis
ACTTTTTTCTGAAATCACAGTCAAAAAAAAAAAAAAAAAAAAAGAGAGAGAGAGAGACAAAAATATCTAGGGGAAGAATAGTGAGGCAGTTAACTGCTCCAAAAAAATTTATAATAAAGCTTTAAATGTTGCCGATGTTATTCTTCACTGCTGGTTTCCCAAAAAATGCTTTTCAAAAAGTCACTTTATTTTCTTGAAAGCAAATTATCATGGCCTCCCTGTTTTTGCTTAAAAAGATCACTTTTTCTCATGCCTTCTCTGTTTTTTTACTGTCACAGCCTGGCACAAGGATTAATCCCTACAACAGTACAAGAAATTTTAAATTGATTTTTATCATGGCAGGCAACAATATTCTTAGTAGGATGGATTTGCAAGATGACTTCCTAAAATTGCAAATGAACGGCATAAACATCATGAGGCATATACTTCAGCTCTTGAAATTCTTAATTATGGGGGTTCCATCATATTTAAATAGCAGTAAGACTTAATAATTTTGCAGGAATGTTTTATAACTAAGCAGACTGAGTTCTATATTGAGCAGCTATTGTCTTCTAGCTGTGTGGTACCATTCTAAAGTCTTGCTGGAAGTATTCAGTGTATTTTCTTAGCAAATATCAGCAGGATGATAAGTTACTTTGCATATTAAAGAGTAAATTGGGAAGCACTATTTCTAGAGATGATTAAACATTAATAGTACCTTTGAGAAATTATCATTTGGAGATGCATATTGCGGAGAAAAATTCAGCTTTGACATTTGATTTCAAGCTTCACATACTTCATTGGACTGAGGGTATAAACTATTTCTAACCTTGTCAACAATTACTTTGGCTTCTTTGGAAAGTGAAATATATTGTGATTATAATAAATAAATGTTAAGTATAATTTGATTTCTTTTCAAGTAATGTCATGGTACCTTACTTCTAATTATATTACCAGGTAATTAGGGGAATAGAAAATGAAATTATGGAAGCCGACATGAGACATTCTTAGCATCAATATTTTAATATTGATTACATTATAGCATGTTTGATAAAACTATATGTTCAAACAGCACTTGTAGATAGAAATATTTAAAGGTCTCCTGTCTCAAAAAACAACTTCCATGTACTATTCTGAGTGTTTTCTTAAGAGATAACAAAAAAATACATTTTGGCTTTATGCTTTGTACAGTCTTGTGGCATCCAGTGTTAATAAACTGGTGACAGCAAATGAGAAAACTGAGATACTCAATAACTTCTATGCCTCCGTCCTCAGTGGCAACCTTGCTTCCCCCACCCCTTGAGCTGATGGACAGCAGGATGGGAAAAGGAAGCAAAGTCCTTCCCACTGTATGGAAAGATGGGTTTCATGACCTGAGGAAACTGAATGTACGTTAATCTGCGGGACCTGATGAGATGAATCCCAGAATCCTGAGGGAATTGGCTGGTGTTGCCAAACCCCTCTCCATGACATTTGAAGTCATGGCAATCAAGTAAAATTCCAGGTGACTGGAATAGGAATAACATTGTACCCATCTTTTAAAAGGATARAAAGGTGAATTCTGTGAACTACTGTTCTGTCAACCTCACCTCTATGCCTGGTAAGATCATGGAACATATCCTGCTGGAAGCTGTGCTAAGGCACACGAAGGACAGGGATGTGATTTGGGACAGCCAGCAGGGCTTTACCAAGGACAAGTCCTGGCTGACCAACCTAGTGTCAGACAGAAACACTTGAGAAGTGTCTACAGATGTCGCTTATCTGGGCTGTTACGTGGATAAGGAAGTGCTTGGACAGTCACATCTACAAGGTAGCGGCCAACAGTTTGGAGTCCTGATGTACATCAGTGACAAGTAGTGACCCTCAGGTGTCTGTGTTGGAACCAGTGTTATTTAATATCTTCATTAATGAGGTTCACAAGGCCAGATGCAAGGTGTTGTACCTGTGATGGGGCACACAACCGCAGTATCAGCACAGGCTGGGGGATGAACAGGTTGAGAGCAGCCCTGGTACAATGCTGGTTGACAAGAAGGTGGATGTGACCCAGCCATGAGCACTCACAGCCCAGAAATCCAAACGTGTCCTGGGCTGCATCCAAAGCAGCGTGGGCAGCAGGGGAGGGAGGGGATTCTGCTCCTCTGCTCCGCGCAACTGAGACCCCACCTGGAACCCTGCACCCAGCCCTGGGGTCCTCAGTCCTCAGCACAGGGAGGACATGGACCTGTTTGAACAAGTCCACAGGAGGCCGCCAAGATAATTAAATGGATGGAGCTCTTCTCCTATGAAGAAAGACTGAGACAACTGAAATTGTTCAACTTGGAGAAGACAAGGCTCCCTGTTTACCAAATGGTGGCCTTCAGTATTTGAAGGCAGCCACCAAGAAAGAATAAAAGCAAATTTTTATGAGGGCATATACTGACAGCACAAGAGAGAACAGATGCAAACTGAAAGAGGCAGGTTTAGAGTAGATACTAGGAAGAAATTCCTTAGTGTGGTGGTGGTGAGGCACTGGAAGGGCTTGACCAGAAAAGTTGTCCCTCATCCCTGGGAGTATTCAAGGCCAGGCTGGGTGCGATTCTGAACAAGTTGGTCTAAGGAAAGATGTCCCTGGCCATGGCAAGAATTGGAGCTACATGGTCTTTCAAGGTCCCTTGCAAACTAATTTTATGACACTATGATGATCCTTGTCTACAAGGAGAGGCAGAAATTGGAGTATGTAAGTGACAATGTATATTGGGTCTGGCTGAGATGGAGTTCATTTTCCCACAGCAGCCCTCACAGTGCTGTGCTCTGCTCTGGTAGCTGGAAAGGTGTTGATAACACACCATTATTTTGGGTAATGCTAAACAGCACTGGCACAGTGTCAGAAATGCAGCACAGTTTCTGTCATTCTGCATCACATCAATATGCCAGGAGCAGGCAAGATCATGGGAAGTGACAAAACTAGGTCAGCTGACCCAGTTCGACTAAAAGGATGTTCCATACCAAATGACATCAGCTCAGATATAAAAACTAAGAAAAGGAGAAGAAAGGGAGACGTTCATTATTTATGGTGTTTGCCTCTCAAAGTAACCGCTATGTAGTTGAAGCCCTGCTTCCTGGGAAGTGGCCAGATGTTGCTTCCTGATGGAACAAAATAATTTTTTCTTTGTGCATGCACAACTTACTGTTTTTGCTTTAGTAAAACTGTCTTATTTCAACTTAGTTGAAAACAAGTTGTTTTCCATCTAATTTTCTATTCCCTGTCCAGCTCAGGAGGAGTGATAGAGGAGCATGGTGGACAGCTGTCATCTAGCTGAGGTCAATCCACCACACAATGTTGTGTTATGCTACATGCTACACTATGGTTACACTGTGTTATTTTTATGAAGTTTTTCTTTCAGACACTTAACATTTACATATGCATGGGCCATAGTTTAACCCCAGCCAGTAAATAAGCACCCCACAGCCACTCACTTAAACTACTCTGTTGGATGGGGGGGAAATTCAGAATAGTAAAAGTGAGAAAACACATAAGTTGAGATAAAGACAGCTTAATAGATAAAGCAAGAGCTGCACAGACCAAAACAAGGAATTAATTTGCCACTTTTAGTCTAAAGACAGGTGTTTAAGTATCCAGGAAAGTGGGACTCCACCATGCACAACTGTTACTTGGGAAGACAGATATCATCATTTTTGTTATGGTTTAGATTTGCTTATCCCAGGTTTCAGCACCATTTATGTGGAGGTTTTACATTTGCTGAATTTGTTTGCTAAGCGGGAGATAGGACTTTGGGAGAAAAAGGCAAAAGCAGGCTCAACTTAGAAGTGGGGAAAAAAAACCAACAGATTATATTAACATACACTGTAAGAAAAAAAAAACAAAACATAATCAATTCATTTCTAAAACCAACACTTTCTCCCACTAGAAACTGTTCATTTTCTACAAACAATATAAAGAGGCAAAACTCAGAACTCCAGGTCAGTACCACTTACGAAACAATCTTTCATTCAGCCTTTGAGATAGAGAAGTCACTCCTGTTGTTTGGTAACCTTCACACAAAAGCAGCCCGCCTGGGGGACTTCTGCAGTTGTGGAAGTTCCCGTATCACGTAGCCTTTCCTATGACTACCTTTGGGCCATGGATTCACAAACTGGGGTAATACCTTTTAAAAATGAGCTGTTTCAGAAAACCAAATGATCTTTTTCAACTCAGGGAACAGAGATGGTCTTCTCACTTCTTCGCTGGCAGAGGGCTTCTCATCTCTCTCTGTTCAACCTCTCATGGAGGCACAAAAATATTMACTCAGTTCATCACAGATACCTTTGCTCAAATCCACAAATCATCTCCCCGAATTATATAGTCCATGATTTAAAAGATTATCCTGTTACCAAAATCCACAGGAGATTTTCAGCCTAGAACCAAGGCAACTCATCATCTCTACCACTTAAAAGTCACTCTTCCTTTACTGACTTTGAGATCTCCTTATTGTCTCCATTTTGGCCTTGTCTTTCATCTCTGAGAAGGGTTAGAGTTTAAGAAAGTCTCAATCTGTGTCAGGAAGGAGTTAAAGCTTGCCCAGGCCTGCAGTCAGGTGATATCTGTGTGGCAGCTGCAAATGCTTCAAAGCCATGCAGGTGGGGGTGGGGGGAGGCTGATGGATACCTGGTCTTCCACTCCTCCAGCTGATAGTTTGAGCCGCCACTTGCAGCTGCTCTGTAAGGCCCAGCATAGAGTTGGGGGGAGAGATCCCATTCTCCTCCCAGGCCAGGGGTGTTGGCAGTCAGGAAGGTCAGGGCGCAGCTCTGCCACAGCCCAGCCCTGATCCCCACCGCAGTCCGTGGCTGGCTCTGGCTCCTCTGCGGGCAGCAGCTCCCGGAGTCCCAGCTGGCCCTGACCACCCTGAGGGCAGCCAGGGCCTAAGCCGGGCTCTCCCCAGCTGCCCATGTGTTACCCTCTTGCCAGACAGGGGAGAAAGAGGGCACCTCCAACCCAGCTTCAGCTTTTATGTGGGTATTACTAAAAGTCATCTTCCATTTTCTGAGTGGTCAGAACTGCATGTCAATCCAAAACCTGTCTCCCCATAGGTCCCTGTCCTTTCCAGAGAATTCCAAGGTCCTAGCGAGAGAGATACTGTTTCAACCCATGACAACTTTGAATATCCCCTCCTTCCTTCTCTTCACAATTTTATAAGTGGAGTGGAACACCATATGTTGTGGGATACCCCATGGGTCATCTGGGTTTAGTTGTCCTGGCTTGATCCCCTCCCAGTTCCTTGCACACCCCCAGCCTCCCCATTGATGAAATGGGTGAGAAGCAGCAAAGGCCTTGGCTTTGTGTCAGCCCTGCTCAGCAAAAACAAAAAACATCCCTGTGTTATCAACCTTGTTTCCCACAAACCCAACACAATAGCATTCCATACTGGAATAAAGAAAGGTAACTCTATCTCAGCTAAAACCACCATGGATAAACGTTTGACTTCTTGTCACTAGGGAAGTGGGACAGAATTATTGACATTCAGCTTGGCTTGCAATGTGGCTGGTGCATGACATGCAGACCCAGTGTGCTCAGTCAGTGGTTTCTTACAGTGCAGAAAACCCAGAGGTGTTGTTTTCCTGTTATTGTTACAGTGCTTGGTGCCCTCTGCTTCTAGCACAGCCCAGCACAGGAGTCCCAAAAATATTTTATTTGCTCAGACGTTAACTTGAAACATGAAAATTTCCAGTCAGGTTCCTATGTTGTATCTCACACACCAGATGCCAAAGATAGCTCTGGGTGCTTCAGCACGCTCAGGTGGCACATGGTTTCTGGCACGCCAGGGGCTTTGCTCACTGACAGCTACTTGTTTTTTTCATTGCCTAACAAGAACATGATTAATTCAGGCAATGCTTTTATTACTGGCAAGTTGAGGAGAAGTAAAATTCTGCTGTATTCATCAGCATATGTTTTGTTGGAAGTCCGAAAATGGCTGCATATAATTAATAGTGATTAGAGGCAGTGATGGTTACTATATATTGTCCTGCTGTGGCAATGGGGGTGTCATTCCCTTGTCATGCTAGACTCAAACCAGTGAACTCTTTAGGAACCAGAACATGAGGTTTCTCTGAATAAGTTTTGAGTAATTGTTATATTTTGGGGGGAAAAAAGGGGATAAGCATATATGAAAATTTCAAATGAGTACTTTGCTCTCCTTGTGAAGACAGTTAAAAGCAACGTTCCTGTTCCTGACTGGTACTCAAATTACTCAAATTGCTGTCAGCAGTCATCCTGCATTAGAACATCACCATATTGGAGTTTTTGCTCCCTTGGTGAATGACAGCTATTAGAATGAGCAGGTGGCCAGCAAAGTGTGCAGTGAGCACTGCTTAGCAATTGTACTGGTGACATCTTCCATCTCCCAAGAGATTGAGAGGACAGACTGAAGCACAGGTAACTGGCTGTGTAGAATGTCAACCCGCTGTAAACACAGCCAGTGAAACAACAGCATGTACAGGCAGTATCAGCAAGGTCCGTCTTGGACCCCTGGGAATGTCCTAGTTTTGGTGGTGTGTGTGTTTTTATGTTTTTGTGGTTTTTCCCCTAAATAAACTGGTACCAGGTAGCTGGAAGGGCTATTTAACGAAGTTTTGTACCTTTCTATAATTTTTTTCATTATATAATGCACAGTCTAAGAGAAATACCAGGTTCTGTAAGGGGGAGAAAATATTTCTTGGCGGAAGAAGTATACTACCCCAGTAGAAGTGAGCAAGGTTTGTAATGAGATCAGTAGGAAGCAGATACACTATCAAGAAGAGAAAACAGTTTTTCCTGTGTGTCATATCTAGTGAGCCAGAATTTTGCTAAATATGTTTTAACTTATACCATCAGGGTACCAAAAATTGCTATGTCTTCTCCAAACTTTAAACATAATCTGAATTGCTGAAATATGAAAAAAACCCCAAAAAAGCATAGGGTGAGTTTTTGCAAATTGATATTCAGGATACAAGCATGAGTTTAATAAGCTCAATCAAAATTTATTTAGATTCAATTTTGTTCCTTAAAGAGATTTTAAACTTTTTCAAAATATTAACTAAAATTAGCTAAATAAAGACCACATAACATAAAACATAATTCTTCCTCTAGAAAGCAGAAAAACACCCTTCTTCCACTTAGAAAAGATTTTTTTCTTCAGCTTCCCTAACCCAACTACTAAAATAAAAAACACCTCCTGTCACACTCCTTGTGTCTTCTCAAGGACATAGATTTGTGTTACTCACTTTTCATGTTATCGAGTCCCACTAAAGGGAAAAATCACTTGTCAGAGTAGAATGGCACTGGCCACAGGGAAGAAATGGGGAGCAGGTATTAGCTTTGTATGAGTGTGCATTCACGCTTCAAAGCAGAATGAGGAACAGTCGACCCATGCTAGAATTCAGTTCATTAGGATTGTTTCAGGTAATTGATTGATTACATAATTGCATGGAGCAAGTTTTATATGTTCCTGAAGCTAAATTTGATGAGAAAGGGGAATGTGTCAGGGAAAAAAAAAACCCAAACAATCTTTGTCTGCTGCAGTAATTAATTAGAGCTTAGAACAGAGGCAACTATTGTGCATGTATTTATTATGTAAAATGAAGATGAGAATGAAGAAGGATTTAAAATCTGAAAATTTGTTGAGTTTTTGAAACAAATCCCTTAATTCAAGAACCAAGTATAGGGGAGAAGCAAAAGGACAATTGAAAACTGAAAATAAGATGAGAAATTGTGATCTGTGACATGGAATAAAGACATTTATACTATTCAACTGTATACAAACAATTTTCTTCAATGTTAAGGGGAAGTCTTTAAAATTTAATTTATATAATTTGGATTTCTACAAAGATAAATCTGTGAATTACTGGTTATTTACAGAGCAGTTCACTTTCACTAACCTGTATAGCCCTTAAACCATCAAGCAGTTTGACATTCCTGCCCACCTTGATGTCATCAGCAAACTGACTGAGCCTGCACTCAATCCCCTCATAGTTTATTGATAAAGACATTAAACAGAACCAATCCATTAGTATGCATTGTAGTGGGAAAACCTGCTATGTTTACATTAATAATAATTAAAAACCAAACAGTATTTTTATCTTGTTGTCATTAGATTTTTAAGAGGTCCTCCTGTGTGCTTGAGCACACAAATGTCAAAGTTTTCCTCAATAATTAAGAGAATTCCTTAAATATTGAGCAACACAAACTCTAAAATAATAGGGAAACAATAATTTTGGAAAAAATCTGTGTTCTCCGGAGATCTACCTCCTTAATATGTCTGCTACCATTCAAAATTACACTAAATCATGTCCAGAGCAACTAACTCTCTATCAAACAGGCAATCTCAACAGCTGAACTAGCAGTCTGTGTAGCTGTGTAATATGGCCCATGTGTGAGGTGCTGCCTAGGGAACGGCACAGGTTGTCTGATGGTTTTTACACAAACACATTGAGGATGCTCCCTGTTGGAGAAGATGAAAAACAGTAAATTCTTACAAATATGAATGCTTAGCAGAAGGTTCACTGGAAATGAAAGGAAGTTTGGAAATGAAAGGAAGTTTTGATGTAGAAGAATAAAAATGTTTTAAGTTAGGGATTGCTGAGTTAGTTGTTACATAACAGAAGTTAAGGTGAGTTGGAAGAAAACTTTTATGGTTAAGAACAAAGGATAAGTTGTCTACAGCAAAAACATATTATTACCAAGTAGGAAAAGATCTAAGAATTTTCCACTTCAAGAAAACAAAAAACCAAATTTAAGCTTAAACTGTAACATACTAACTTCTGTAACTGGATAGTACTAACCATGATATGGTAAGAATAGTAGTTGTGATAGGCTATAGGTAAATGTAAAGGTATTGTGTATGATGCTGATTGGTTTTTATGTATTAGAATGCTCAGTAAAGAAAAATATATAATGCATTGTAGCCAAAACTAAAGTGGCTTCGGGTTTTGCCTATAAGTTAATGCTGACAGCTATAGGCTTGACTGGCACCCAGGGCCCAGGACTGCTGTGACTTCAAACTATGAAATAAACAGCACTTTTAAAGAGCCGCCTGGAGTCCCGTATCTCTCGTTCAGGTTCTTACAGCTCCCCTCAGTAAACTTGTAACTCTTGCTCAGATTCTGCTCTTCTTGGGTACTGAAAGCTGTGTGCTGTTATTCATATCTCTAAAAGAGTAGGGAAATGCCTACCAGGGAGGGAGATCTGTGCAGTGACAATTCTCATAAAAATGTGCAGAGACAGGGGAGCCTCAGGATGTGTACGCCTTTGTATGCAAAATGAGCAAATTCATTTTGCTTCAATTGGCAACGTGTGACCTAGACCAAGAGTCTGTGTGACAGCCTGTGAAGTGCAAGTTATAAGTGGCTGATAACCAAATATTTCACTGGAAATATTTATGCAACTTCAAATGAGTAGTCATGCCTAATATTTTATACACTCTATATTGAATTATGCATCAAATATCTATCTGCCAAAGCTAATATATTCAGAATTGTAAAGGCTAGTAAATCATCTGGAACTATCAATCCGTGTGTACCCTTGTTGTGGTGGAGAGACAAGGGAGATACCAGGTGACGTTGATGTGTAAGAAGTTAGAGAGATAGTACCTAGCTTCACTTCTCAAAGAAAAAAAGTGTGACCCTTAGTAGGAAACTTTCTGGACATGATTTTTTTGATAGAACGATATGTGCATCTCTACTTGAAAGAGGTTCATTTGCTTGAAGAGAAAAAAATCACTTTGCGTCATGATAAGGCAAAGAAGATTTTCCTGAATTTCTAGATCAATGGTGTCAATCAAATACATAAAATTATTTTCATTTATTTGTGTGTAACATTACTGTTGTACAAGGTTGGTTTAGTCAAGCAGTAGTTGAATTCAAAGCTTGATGTTTAACTAGTTTTACCTGAAGTGAAATTCTGCAGTTCTACAAAAGGCTAAGAACAGAAGTTCTGAGAAACCATGTTTCTTTCTAATAGGGTGTCATTTTAGGGCGGCATATAAGTATTTTGTATCTGTAAGCATCTTTTCACTCTTGGAACACACTGATACCTCTTCAAATGGTGACTATCTTGTATCATTTAGAAAAGAAAGTGGGGAAATTAAATTAGGAAGATATTTTCCTGTGCTGTGCAACAGTTAGATACACATTCATACTGCATTCAGAATACTTGCCTGCAATGCCAAAACCAGAAATACCTCTGTTCTGGGGGCAGGGAGGAAGAATTTGCTCCCTGCACATCATAGTTAACATAAAATAGTGTAACTATGCATAGTTACTGCATAGTCTTCTAAGGTTTATAGTAAAAATATTTGTGTATATGCAGAGACATATATGTGTGATGTATGTATAACTTGTTCTCTTTCTTTTAACAAAATATTTAAATATGGCTGGGCTAAAATATCAGCTATATTATTGTTTACCCTGTATCATTAATATTTTGATAAAAAACAGCTTTTGGTTAAAATTGGCTTGAGTATTCACTTATTGCAGAGAAAGTAGTTACACAGCTTGTGGTGCTGCAGACTGGGGGCTCTGTGGTGTTGAATAGGGTTATTGTGGGTGTTGTATGGCCAGTGAATATTTGAGGATGAGGAAGCTGAGCTCCTGCACAGATTAGGTTCTGAACAGCCTTTCAGCATCAAGTCATGCACATATGCATGTGCACATCCACACAGGCAGAGCAAATAGTCCCAGCAGGTGAGTTGCAAACCTCTTGTGTATCTTTTAGTGAAAAACATTATTGTGTAGAGATACCAACCTCAAAACAGAATGTAATAATGTAAAAATAGCTGTAGAGAGTGAACTGGATCATCTGAAGTGGGACCATATGCAGGTCACACTGTGTAGACACAAAGAATGGTTCTGTTTTTTGTTAGAGAGGATGATGGATTTCTTTGTCTGTCTATTTTGAGGGGGTTTTTAAGCCTCAATTGCAGAATTAATTGATACAATTTTCTATCTATAATTGATGGGTTCCCTAGCTCAGCACCTTGGAAGATCATGCTGCTGATTTAGAAACTTAAATCAAAATGTTTAATTTTAAATGGTGTTGATGTGAACTTTAGCTTGAAGTTAATAGAAAAAAATGTAGCATTGTCCCACCTTTCTAATCTTTCATTTGTAGCCAGCAAATATGTTAAAGGCACGTAAAGAAATAATCTCACAAAAACTGAATAGCCAAGAAATTTGTGGCATCCTGTGGAAAATATGGGCACTGTGCCTTATTTGTTCATGTGCATTTTCTCTGTGACTTAATAATGACTAGAGTATTTTTAAACCTTGTGTGAAATATTATTGAAGAATAATTACTTTTTCTTGCTCAAATGCACAGCCATTTAAAATAGTTATTGTAGTTTGGAAATGTGTTTATTACAGAGAATTTGCTGATGAAAAAAATAATTACTTGGCTCTGTGGTGTTTTCAATTCAAGAAAAGCAGTAACAGCCTACTGTTGTATTTATTGTACTTTTCATTAAAGCAGCTGGTATTGGCTATTCTCAGAGTGAGGATATGAACCATTGTTCTGATGCAATAATTACTGCTTTCGTATGGAACCATCTGGTTTTACCTCTGTTCTCAGTATTTTTGACATTGGTAAGAAATAGTGAATATTCATAAAAGATGAGTTTTTATGTAATTTTCAAACAATTAGATTTATTTGCTTTGTTTCAGTTAATTTAATACAGGAGACTAGACTTAACTTTTAGCCTATTCTTCAACAAAAATAATAAGATTTTTTAAGGACAGGCCCTGAATACAATTGGACAGTCTAGCAGAAACATAAGGCAATTTGTGGCATTTTTGTGGATTGTGATATTTTGTTTGATTGCTTTTGGTTTTGGTTTGATTTACTTTGAATTGAAACGTTATATAAAGATTTGACATTAGCAGCACAGTTGGTAGAGTCTCCAGTATTTTACGTCAAATAGTCATGGAATGCTTTCTCACAGTGTTGCCAGAAATAACGGAGTTGAGTTAGGTGACTCGGTGTCCTCTTTAAGATGGATTTAGATCTGACTTAGATCAAAAGATATAAAAATGTAGCTTCTCTATTCACAAGTTCATAGAGAGCTACCAAACTTTTAATTACAAGATTCTGGTAAGAATTAAATTTCTAATGCAAATGCATCCCCCTAATCCCACAGGCTGGAAGAATGAGGAATATATCAAGGCTCTTTGCTTTTTCCTATACTTGTCACAAATCTCAAAAATGGCTGTGGTTAAAGTACTGCTAATGACTAGTTCAATTACCTTCAAAAGATTTTGCTTCTTCACAGTTTAACATTTTAAGACAGCCCCAGTTATCAAGTGAGCTCCTCTTCGTTGTCTCTCAGTGGTTTTCTCCTTCCGAGATACAGCAGGTAACATTTCATATTTTCAAGGGCATTCCTGGCAGAAAGTACATAATAATATTAATTGCAAAACTCTCCAGGTACTTGTCATAGTCCTGAAGAGACCAGCCTGCACTGGCATTGTGTATTCAGATAAAGCTCTGCAAGCAGCAGGATGCTTGGATTTATTACTGCTGCCAGAAAGCAGGCACAGTTTGCTGGTAATGGTTTGTCAACAGTGCTGTGCAGTGTTGGAAACTGATGGCAATTTTATTTTATATTTTGCATAAGGTTTTGGGCAGGTTGTAGTGGCACTTAGTAAAGTATCATGACAGCTAAAGACAGAATCAATCTGCTGACTGCAGAGCATTAAGATGGCGGAAAACTGTTAAGACTTAAAACAAGTCAACATTGATAGCACACACCACAGGAGTTTTATGCTGAAAGTTGTATTCCAGCATGAGTTTTGCATACATCTAAAATGTATGGATCTGTTCTGCAATCCTGATTGTTATTGAAGTAACTGAATAATCCTCTCCAAAGAATAATTCAGACACAGGGTTTTACTGAAGATAAGAGGATCTCAAGTGAATAAATTTAACTAAATTTTCAAATAAGAAAGCTGAGTCATGCTGATCTCTACATGTTTGCTGTTCTAAAAATATTCACCCTGAAAGCTGAGGTTGTCTCATCCTCTTGGTGTGTGAAAGTAAAGTGACGCTAATGGAAAACTGGGGTGGATGAAAAACTCTTAAAGGTGCTTCTTCTCAATTGTACCTGAAGCTGCATCTCTTGAACCTTGTCCAGGAGCCTGCCCAGTTGGAGCTGAAGGATGCTGGTACTGTTATGTTGCTGGGTTCTGGAAGTCTGAAAATCTTATGAGGAATCTTATGAAAATCTTATGAGGAATCTTATGAAAATCTTATGTAGTAATCTTTCATATTTGAGTATATGATGTATTTATTTCATTGTTTTGTGCAATATTAACTTCCTCTGATAAGGCTGTGTTTGTAATACTAAATCTGGTGTCATTGAGGAAAAAGAGGATCAGTCTGCAAATAGTTTTCTAAGTTATTACCACATTCCCACTATATTTTCTAACCCTTGCTATTAAAGAAATTTGTCTCTCCTATGGTGGTTAAGTGTTTTTAACTTTCTAGTGTTGCTTGTCATTTACGTGTTCCTTGTAGGAGTTTTAGAAAAATCCCATCAAAGTCCTAATTTATTTGCTTCCCTATCCAACATATTTCTTTTTTAGACCTAATAAGGCAAGCTTTACTTTCTTTCAGATTGGCTACAGCAGTCATAGGGCAAATTTTTCTCTATTATATGAAGAATTCCACCAAGTTTCTTCTACTCAAATCGTTAGCGATGGTAAAATCAAGAGAATGTGAAAAGGCAAGACTGCTTTTTGGACAGAAGTTCATTTAGGAAGGGGTTTATTTTGAAATCAGGCACACATAAGAATTTTATTCAAGTACTAAAAAAAGACAAAATCAGAGATCATTCAAGGTACTGTTAAAATTTGTCTTGTGCTCTCTTTGGTCAACATGCAGCAATTAAAATTTAGATAAAATAATTATAAAAATATTTTCACTAATCATTCACAAAATAAGCAATGAAAATTGCATGCATTCTTCAAAACATAACTCCTGACTTTTATGTGATGCTGTGATATGGGTGTCTTAGCTCAGTAACTTGGATAGTAGTTGTCATAAGGAAACACCACATCATTTTCTGAATAAATGTTGCAATTAATTGACAGTGTCATTTCTATCTCAGGATATAACTATTGATAGTCTTTTGGAAAATGAAAGTAGTATGATAATTGAGGCTGATATTTGCTTTTAGTGTGCACAGATTTAGTGGCTGTACTGAATTGTTGTGTCACAAAGGGGCTTAAGACCTCATTAGGAACCTTTGTTTTATTCAAATATTTGGGAGGCAGTTCGTCCAAATCCAGAAAAAAAATTAGCAATGTTGTGGATTTGGTTAAAATTTTGCACTTTCCCAGCCAACGCACCATTTCTGCGGTGGTTTTATGCTTGCCAAATTATTTGCCAACTGGGAAATGGGGATTTTTGGGAGAAGGCGGCAAAACAGGCTCAATTTAAAAGTAAACATGTAATTTATTAACAGACAGATAGAAAGCAAAGAGAAGAGGGAAAACAAAAAGGAAACAAAAATGAAACCTCCAAAACTCCTCTTCCCTCCCACTAGTGTTCATTTCTCTACAAACAGCATAGAGACAAAACTTGTGACATTCAGTCAGTTTCACCATTTAAATATAGTCTTTCATCTATTCTTCAGGAGAGGAGTCCCTTGTTCTCTTTGGAATTTTCCCACTGACAACCAGATAAGGGTCTCGTGTGGGTCGGAACTCTCACAGAAACAGCCGCCTGGGGAAAACCTGCTTCCATGTGGTCTCTTCCCATTAGCAGTTTCTCATCTGCTTATGGGTCGTGGAGTTCAGTCATTTGGGGTGTCACCTTTTAAAGATAAGCAGCTTCAAGGCAAAGGATTTTTCATTTCAAGGAACAGAGATGTCTTCTCACTTTCTCACTGGTGCAGGAGCTTCTCATCTCTTTCTCTCTGTTCAGACATCTCACAAAATCATACAGTCCATCAGAAACACCTTTGCTCAAAAATCCACCAATCATCTCCCCAAATGCATATTTTCCCATGATTTAAAGACAATCTACCAATAGAGTTCATTTCCATAGCTCAAACAAGAACGTCCAGCCAACAGGCAACTCCTTCATCCTTCCTCTAATTAATCCTTTCCTCTCTCTCCATCTGACTGTTATGCCAAATTTTCTCTATGCTCCATCCATTTGTCTGTTCTCATTCTGGGAAGAGCCAGTGCTTGGAAGTCCCATCTCCTGGCAGGAAAGAGTTAAAACTTGCCCAGACGTGCTGTGGTCACGTGATCTCGGCCGGGCGGCAGCGAAGGAAAAAAAAAAATGCGGGAATGAAAAAAAAAAAAAACTTCAGGCAGGTCTCAGAACAGCCAGGCTGATGAAAGGCTCCGAAAGGCTCCTTGCCCCCACCCATCGGTCTCATTCAGGATGGGCCCAGCTCGGAGCGGCTGCAGGCTGCAGGCTCCCCTCCCCGTGCTGGGGAAAGGGCCCAGACCCACGGCCAGGCTTCGGGCCAGCTCGCCCTGCCATAGGGGGAGTGGCAGAATGTTTTCCCGCTGCTAAAAACCGATCAGGGTCGGGATGGGGGCACATCATCCCCTCTCCTGGCTGGGAGTCACTTGGCCAAGCGGGCCTCCTGTGAAAGCCTGGGGCCCGGGGCAGGCCGGAGACTTCCCGGGCCCCTCCAAGGGACAGGGCCGAGACCGCCCTACCACTTCTGAAGGCAGAAGCAGAAAGGGAGGCATCTCAGGCTTCTTCTAACTTTTAAGGCTCTGTGTGTGTGTGTCCCAGAGGTGCATCTCTGCATGCAATTGGCTATTCTGGCTGTCAGTTCAAAAGAAATCACCAACTGCATTTCACCCTCTCCCAAACCAACACAGCAGTAAATATAAGTAGGAAAAAATTCAGCAAGAAATAATTGGGTTTTTCACATCTTTTCTGCAGAAACCAGAATAGGAGAATGATCTGTTGGTCCCTCCTCTTGCTGTCTCTGCTGAGCTGTACACACTTTTCCATAGGATTTTGTTTCCTAAAACCAATATTTCTGTATTATATGTTTTAAATAACATATATTTTTGAGGGTATTCTGAAGTCTTTGCAGAAGCTCTGTATAAACATTTTTGCCTGCCTATAAAGGTGAGTATTTCAGTAGCAACATGATGCTGCAGAAAAAGCAAATACAATAAAATCTCTAAAAAGACAATATTGAGCACATTCACTTTATTAAAAAAAAAAAATTGTAGGAAAAGGAAACTTTTTACTATACCATAGAGGACTTATTAATAATGCCTGCATTAAAATTAGATTACTTTTCATCCAAATACTCCTGGAATAGGAAGGATTTTAGATTAAAGGAAAAAACATTTTATAAAATTACACTCAAGTACATTGGACATATTTTTGCCATTATAAGTTGCTTTCAATCTTTTTATATTACACAGTGTATGTTACTGTGAGATCAGAGTATAAGTAATCATCATGTTCTAGTCAGGATGAAAATATCAAAATGGAATATTCAGAATTTTATTCTTTTTGCAGGCCTTTTTTCCTAACATTTGGGAAGGAAAAAGATTTTGAAAACTATGCTGTGGTATTTCTTCTTACTAGATAAGTGAAATATGTAGAAAAATTAATGAATATTTTGCATGTCATATTCAGTGTTGCTTGAGAAAGAAAGTTCTTGTGGCTAGCAGTTGAGGAGAATAAGCTTTCTGTGCTGGATTGCAAAAAGGAGTAGGCGAGGAGGTAAGGAGAAATAGCATAATGAGTTGTCTAGCAAGACCTTTTTCAAGACCCTCTAATTCTTCAAAATTCTTCTAATTTTGATGAATTTTGGTTTCTGAATGAACTAGTAACTATTCTAATAAAGTCATAATAAAATTATTATCTGTGAACCATTTGAAACCATACTGTGTTTCAAATTAAAGGAAAAGAGAAACTTTAATTTCTATATAGGGTTAAAGGCTCCATGCATATATGTTTTATATATTTACTATTTACTTTTTCTTGTCTAATTAGTGTGTCAGCACACACTGGAAAGACAATGGAAGGACAAAGTGGGTCTTTAACTCAGGCCATGGATCATGTGATCAAATTTCTGGCTAAAGACAGGTAAGCAAGATGAGGGCATATGCTCAGCACACAATCATTTTGTCTTTTAGTGACAGAGGTGTTTAGTGAACAGAATATTTATACCTATTTGTAGTACAGGATATTGGGATTTATCACAGAATCTTTCACAGCACATCTGGGGATCTTTGTATGCAATACAGAAACATACCTAGTCTATTGCACAAGGTAAACTCTCTGGTATAGCTACATATTCTGTAGATACTCCTGTGGTATTTCCACATAGCTTTAAAATAAAACTGCCTTAACCTAGGGGAAAAAAAAAAAATCAAATTGTTCCAGAAACTCTTGGGGGGATTTCTGATTTTAGTCAAAAGTCCCTGATGTGCATGTATATATATCCTTTTATACCTGACACTGAGGAGAAAGAATTTTCTTTCCAAGACTCATAAATGTAAATTGTTGCAGCAGTGACACTTTCATCATTTAACCGTAGAGGAGTTTCAGCCTTGTCAGGTAGCCAGGTTACAGGACTATGATCTGCCAGCTGAATGAAGCATCTGTGAAGGCAGTCTTATAAAGCTCCTGAGAAAGCACCTCTTGTACAACATGTCATCCTTATGGGTGCACATTCATGACCTCCAGCTAGCAATGCTTTTCATACAGTACTGGAGTTTCTTCTTACTGGCATCTTGAGCAAATAGAGAATCCAAGCATTGCATACCTTGGTTTGCATAAGAAACAGACAGTGAAATAGTAATCTATAGGCAGAATCCAACATACTGTCAATAAAGTGGTTAATTGCTATTTGTGCAAAGCTGAAAATTTGTATATCCTTCTGTAAAGAATTATGTTTAATGAGCATTGTGATTTTTTATTGGTTCTGCGAGTACACACATTTAGATTTCTTTTCATTACCTGCACAGTTCGAAAGTGCTTGTAGTGACCTTAGTACAAGTAGGCCTACAATAATTAAAACAATAGTCAAGTGAGAGCAGCCCACAATGTTATTTACAAAGATATCATATGACTCAAGTAAATTATTTTACAAGACACTAATGAGTTTTGATGAGTTTCAACACAAACTAGGTGGATTGGATATGTGTTTAAAAGCTGGAAAGCACAGACAGACATTTTCTTACAGGAATATTTCCTATGTGCTTTCTTGAAACATTGTGGATAAATCTAATCCATCATTTAAAAGAACATCTCTGAAAATTCCATTCATCTGGGCACAGAAATATGTGGTGATGAGTTTTTAAATCATCGTAGCCCTATGAGGATGACCAAATTATTTAAAGTGTAGAAAAAAGTCCTGAGTGAGAGTGCTAGTGGCCTTAAACCTGACTTCCAGTAAAAAGAGTGGAATGCATTTAATTTATCATTGTTTTCTTAAGTTAAGACATTAAAAATACACAAAGACATCTTTTCAAATGTGGCAAGTGGAAGTGAGTGAAGATATAATGCTGCGCTACAGACGAGTCCAGTTGGAGAAGATTCAAAGGCAATGGAGAAGAATGACTGGGGGTTATAGGTAGTATTTCTTCATAGAAAAAGTTCTATCTTTTAGCTTAAACAAAACACGGCTGCGTTATTCATGACAGACTTTTGCCTTGATAAAAATATTCCTTCTTCAGATGTAAGCATAATTATTCTATTATTAGAAGTGGTAACAAAGAGATAATGAAAGAAAACTTTTTGTGCGCTGTTGTCACAAGAGATGGGTGTGTGTACACTTCTATGTAATACTCTTCTCCTTCCTCCTCCTGGCAAACACAACAGCATTTGTGCTGACCAAAAGTTCTGCAGACTGAGAAAATGGGATTCAAGCTGATGTATGTTTTTGAAGGGAGTATTCAGCTTTTGTTTCAGCTTTTGCAATGAGTAATTCTTCAGTTACCTTTTTTTTTTTTTAACTAATGCAAGGAGGGAATTTTTCTTTCATCTTGACCAATGGTGCTGAAACAGAAAATAGACAGGAAAATAGAATACCCCTTGGCCATTGATGTTACACTGTGTCCTGCATCATATCTATTCTCTATTAAATAATTTTGCTCCTCAGATTCTGTATACAGAAACTGTATGCAGGCAGTTCATCTAGTGATGAACACAGTAATAAAATCCCCAGTGGAAACTATTCAAAAATCAAAATGTGAGAATATAATTTGTAGTGTTATTTTTGTATTATTTAGTTCTTTAGCTGTTTCCTTCAGTTCTCTGATTAAAGCCTTGCAATTGACACTAGATCTTAGAAAGATAGAACTGTAGCACTACTTGTTAGAAGAAAAGAGGTTTTTAGACATTTCTAGACTTTCATACTGAACTGAATATACTTTGTCAAAAAAATCTCATATTTTGAGACCTCTGGCTAGAAAGCTTTGTTTCCTGTAGTTACTGGAGACAATGGGAGGTAAACCTAGGAGTCTATAATGCCACACAACAAGTTTTGAATTTGGACAACTTTAGGGTGTTTCTTTTTCTTCCCTATTTTGTGCTTAGTAAGGAATGCTGATAGGATTCTTTGTAGTTACAGAATGTAGCCAATATTTATTTGATCTATTTCTCCATAGCCTTTGTCAAACTATATAAATTTACCAATCCTTTATTTCTGTGTTTTAATATTGGGAATTTGTCTTTATCTGGCTTCATATAAGTTCTCCAAAATAATGCTTTTTCATTGGTGACTTGCATTCAGGCACCAAATGGCATGACTAGCATTATTTAGAAATATATGGATGAAAAAGAAAAATGGTGACATTAACTTGAAAATATCTTTAGCTATTTTGAAAATGTTTTATCTGAAGGGAAAATTATTTGGGTAGATTATTTATGTTCAAGTGTAATAAGAAAAACAACCTAAGTTTCAATGAAAATTTGCATTTTAATTGAAAGAGGAAAAGGGAGAGGAATGAGGGTTCTCCTTAAAGTTTTATTCATAGTTATCATGACAAGACAGATAGTTGAATTAAATTCCATTTGTCTATCATGAACAGAAATGTCAGTATCTGGGCAAAATTTTATCATAATTTGAATCTCTGACTCTTATAAAGATTGAAAAATTATAACAGCCATTGAACCTGGAGGTAAACAGTTGCTCATTCAAATATCTCTTTGAGAAGCTACACTTTGTATTTTGTGTAATTAACATCATTTTTATCACCTAAATTATCAAAATTCAGCGCAAAAATTGTGTACTAGAAATGTCAGTGGGATGTATACTTTTTGTCAGAGTTTATGGGAAATTACCTGTATTTACCTGCGGTACAGAGATCCAAACTTTTTTTTTTTTTAAATTAATGCAACTTAAAAAAAAAAAAATCCTTAATAGTTTTTCAGCCTTCATCAATGACCATGTGGATTTAGTATAAAAATAACCATGTACTTCCATTGCAGGACACAGATATTTGAAAAATTACTGGATTTGAAGCCCTCCTAATACATCTAGCTTACTAATGAGACTAATTCCTGTCTAATATATGCTCTCTGTATAATTTTATTGGTCAGGAGTAGCTCTTTAATTGACGTAAGTTAAATTACAGCCTATTAACCATTTTTGCCATGTCTCTTTTTCCTGTCATTGCTTCAGATGGTAAAGTAACTAGAAAAGAAATGACCAAGCTTGCAGAAAATGTTGAACAGTTCACTTGTATTGAAACAAGTCCCAAGAGATGTTAGTAACCATTACAGAAAAGATAGTAAAGGGCAAGATGTTGACTGCAGCTCTTAGGTTGGCAGTCCTCTTATCAAAAGCTGCAGTAATGTCTAGGTTTATGCACTCCATTTGCTCTCATTGAAAATGCAGGCCAGGCATATCACATACTTAACATTCAGCAAGAGTGGAATCACTGCGTCTTACAAGAAGTTACTCTGTCTTACAAGGAAATGCCTGTTAACAATGTGTTAAGCTGAACTTGAAAGGCGAAAAGGACATCTGAATTATGAAAATCTAGTTTTTCCATAGTATTACAACAGTAATACTCATAAGTGAGTCAATCTTTTTCCAGCAAGGCCAAGTTCCTGTCTTTACACAGCCAATAATGCCCATATCTCACTTATATTGACAGCTTTGTTATAAATTTTTAATTTGTTTTAATACACACTCCATTTTCATCTTCTCCTCTGAGAAGATGGTACAGCTTTTTATAGTAGCTAAGGAATTAGAGCAGCAATCCCTATTTCTCTTAACTGTTATGTTTTTCAACTTTAAATTCCCTCTAGGCCAAATATCAAAGAATGCAAGCTCACTAACAAGACCAATCTGGCTGTGATGAGGGAAAATCTTGATTAATAATTAAAAGTATATTTTAGGCAGTGTTGTGGCCTAATGTTGTTGTAGATTGTGAGAATTTTTTTCTTAATACAAAATACTGTGATATGAGATAGACTCAATAAATTGTGCTACTTGAAATATGTGGTTATATTGAGTGCCGAATTCATAAACAAGACACTGTGACATTAGATTTGTTTTTATGTGTGAGATGGTCCAAAACCAAAACAAAACAGGTTTCTGAATCACTCAGGCAGCAGATTGTTTTACGTTTTTTTCCCCTCATCTTCCTGAAGCCTCCAAAACTACCTTAAATATTGCAGCTGCATCATCCTTCTAAAGTCTAGTAAATTTACAGGAAGCCTGGAGATTTCATCTTGGTTTTTTTATGTTTATACTTTTCTCTTGTATCATGAAATTGCCATAATCAGTTGTTTATTTTCCAGAGGCTATTTTTGTGGTTTGTGGAGGCTGGGTGTGTCCCACTTTAGGGACAGAAAAAGAAGCAGGCACACAGCATCATGAGGGAACAATTCTTCTCTGCTTTATTTAAAAATTTGACTTCATTATATACATAAGTACAGAGGTCAAGAGATTGGCTACAGAGAATGCCACCTCTGAAACCTGGATGGTGGACATCACCATCAATCATAGTTCTCTCAGAGGAGAACTATGTAAACATTCTGAAAATAGACGTTGTTTACATGAAGCTGCGTGAAAAAACTTTTGCACCAAGACAGAAGGCAGAAAACTCCGGGCAACTAATTTTAAAGATCGTTTTCCAAAAGAATGATCCTTTATCCCTTTGTACAATGATATATGCACCTCCAGAGTCACACCCTGACTTTTTAGCACCTTGTAAGCATTTTTACAGAAAGGTGATGGCATGATAAGTATACAGAAAAAGGTGCAGATAGTATTTCTTGGATTTTCTATTTCTGCTGCATCTACATTGCCTTAGATAAGGTAATTTGGTAGAATAAAATATGTAAAAGAAGAATAATGAATTTGCAGCCCACGGACAGGAGAAATGATGGATTATTAGAGCTCAAGAAACACCCTTTTTTAATTTATCTTGTATACCCTGTAAAAACCTGAAACAAAATGGGGTTTTTTTTCAGAATTACTGTAATTGCATGCTTTCTAAATAGCTGGGGAAACTTCTGCCCTCCCCCAACAAAGTTGGTTTAATTTAGTCTTCTATGGTAACTACAAGAAATTAGGAGTATGAAGATTTTGCCTTGCTGATCACACCTAGATTTTTCTCAGTACAACAGCTTTCAAGTATGGAAAATTATTATTCCTGTCATATCAGTTGCACTTAGTTTATCAGAAATACTGAGTTATCAAAAGTAGAAGTCATCTATTCAATTTATTCTACCTTATAATTGCTTCTGTATTGAAGTGCTCATATTTGCATAAAATGTTGGAAGTTTATTATAATGCTACTTTTTATATTTTCTCTCTTATGCAAGAAAGTGGCAATCACTTCAGTAAGTATTTCTGTCAGTTTTATGAAGATATTTCAGATCATGTTATAATGTGTTCTAGCTTTACAGTGATTTAGATGAAGTATAATTTCACATTCTCCATTTTCTGTACAGTAATCGCATCAGTGATTTAAATAAATTAGGAGACAGTCGCTGGAATAGGAAACACTAGAGATTCAAAATGCTGGTGATTAAGTAATTGATGATGTTTGTGTTTAGTCTTCACCAGTATGGACAATTCCTACCATCATGATCCTCTATACTGTATTACATGTCAAGAAGAAAAATTAAATCAAATAGCAGCAACAAAAACAATGCACTTCTGAATATAGCATAAAGGCAAATCTGCAAATTTGTAGTATGTATAGGAATAATTTGTAGGAAATACAGGGGAAGGTATGCATATCTTAATTTAAGAATCCATAACGACATGGTTAATAGTGCTTAATGGATGTGTCATGACTGTATTCCTGAAAATATTAAAATATGTATCTGGCATTTATACTTTTATGCTTTGTGACATGCTATTAGATTATGCAAGCTTTATCTGTAGTTTCTTTCTCATAATGTACTAATGGAAATATTTCCAACCCTTCTTTGGAACATTTCTCTGTTTAAAAAAAAAAAAAAAAAGCTTTCTTTCAAAATTTTAAGAGAAATTTCTCTTTGGAATACAGTATATGTCTAAACAGTAGGGGTTTTTTTTAACATTTGATATTTCAGAACTAGTGTGGAAAGCAATAGTTTTCCTGTGCTAAACCATGTAGTAGGGTTCTGGTATAGGCCCTACTCCAGATCAAGGGAGTAAATGGCTCTCATGTGTGCATTGGCATTTGGCCAGCAGTCGACCTGCCACAGTTATCAAATTGCAAATGACTCATTTGTGCCTCCCTAGTAGGTCCTGGATTTTATTTCAGGGGAGGGGAGGGGAGGCGAGGGGAGGCGAGGCGAGGCGAGGCGAGGCGAGGCGAGGCGAGGCGAGGCGAGGAGAGGAGAGGGCAGAATAATTCCACTGGAAGGGGCCTACAGTGGTGATCTGGCCCAGCTCCAGTCGAACACTGAGTACAGAGATCTGCCAAAACCTTGTCCTGTAAGAATTGGTTCAGAACCCATGTTGCTACTAGAAAAGGCAATAATCCACATTTTGATAGACAGTGATGACCTAGATTTTGTTAGGCTACAAAACTTGTTTTTCCACCTATAAATCAAGCAAGGCTGTTGCAAACCATTCTGTGGCGTTAAACTTCTGATTAGGGACAACTCTTGGTGTTCTTGGTGGTCTGTGGTCTTCCTGGTGTAATTTAGTGTCACTAAGAGGTCTCAGAAGAACTCACAACCATTGTTTACCTGCTTTCTTCTTCTATGCTCTTTCACTTCTGAGATGAAAAATAATGGAGCCACTTTAAAATTTCTATTTGTACTCTGGATGTCCTGTCTATGAACACAGGACAGCAGTAGCCTGTTTATTTATTTTAGACAAGTTTATTTAAAAGTCGAGCTAATGGTGTAGAATGGAGAGATCTACAAATTCTTCAGGCATCAGTGAGAGTTACAGATACTTTCTTCTGGGGACAGACTGTTGATTGTATCAAATTGATAATATTGTGGTTTAAACTCTAATCACGTACTTTTTTGATTTCTATTACTGCAGGTATCAGCCTTCTCGTCTTTCCTTGTGTCAAATACATATGTTTAGAAAGGTTTATTTTTAAGGTTGGGGTGAAAAAGTAAGCTCTCTCAGATAAGAGAACACTATATAAAAAAAAGGGAGGATAAGCCCCTTTGTTTGTATCAGTTCTGCCTATTTTCTCTCTGAGATACAAATTGAGCAATCTGCTGCCCTGTGACAACTGTCACCAGGAATCTAGACATCATCAGCTGAAAAGCAGAATGTCTTTATCTGAGTCACTGGGAGGCTCTGATATGTTACTTTTAAAATAAAGCTTCAACAATAAGCAAATCGAGGTTTTGTAATAGCAGAGTAGAGAAGATAGTATGGGAATTAACAGTGAGATGGTGAACTGTGATGGACTTTTAGATCATGGTTCTCTGTGCATATCAACATATGGTCTTGGAAAAAGTGTTTCATTTCCTTCTGGTTAATTTTTTTTCTTTGCAAAATCTAAACTAAACTTTCAGCTCAGTGAGCACACCCCCCAGAATGGGAATCTTCTTTGTATGATGATGGAAATGGATCCTGTTTCCTACTCACTTTCTGTTCTTCTGCAGTAACTTCAAAAATTAAACTGTTTTCCGAACAGCTTTGGAAAATTTCAGGTATTTGCATAGAAATTCCCGTGATATTTGAGTAAGAAAACAAATTACTATTCATGTATCAGACTACATTTTCATATTTGCTTTTATAAGAAAAATGAAAAGCAATGTGACTGCATAAATAGATTTATTCCATTGAGATTTTATGACAGTTCCGTACAAATGTGCTCCATATTTAATATAGGTTGTCTGGAATTAACTTAGTAAAATAAGTACCTAAGCTTTTGCACTTTCTAGTTGCTTCATAATACACCTTAGTATGAGTTTTGCTGCTCTTTTCAAATATGAATAAATCAATAACATGTTTAATGTTTTTTAGAGGGATACATCATGGCTTAACAAAATTAAGCCTGATTTCGTAGACTAATTTTTTTCTACTGAAAAATAGGGAAACATAAACAGTATTCAAATACATCTTAAAGTGTTAGGCCTCAGGAAATCTTAAAAATACATGATATATTTCAAAAACCTATAAATAGATGAAAAATTATTTTGTTATATCAGAATACAAAATAATACATAAAAGGTCTAAAATTTAAGAGTTCAATCCTACTACAACAACTAGAGTAATTTGAAATTCCTACCTTTATTTCAGTAGTGCCAAGGTTAGATCTCAAAAATTATTCAGTGCATGCAGTTTAGAAACCAGAAAGTCTCTGAGGGATTTACATCTGAGGATTTTCTGAAGACTGCAGATGCCTTTCTGCTTTTGAGTTCTGTTCAATGTTCAGAGGGGTTGACAGATCTCAGCTGAGATCTGAGAAGAAATTAACTCCATCGAGTTTCTGGAGTATGAATCTATCCTATTCCTTCACAAATACCTTGACCTGTAGTCAAGGTTTGGTTTAGTAATATTTATTCAAGTGTTTAAAATTGAAGAACTTCATATACTTTTGAAGTACCAATTTAAGTCCAAGCTAAACATGTCATCAGTATAAATCATGAGAATGTAATGACTGCTCAATAAAAGACATATTATGTAAACTTATGGTCAGATGACAACCCTTTTTACTATTAAAAAATAAATAACTTCTTTTAAAAAAGATATGAGGAGCGATTTGCTGTCCAGAAAGAGTAGATTAAGAAGTTAGATTTCCTGTGCTTCATTTCTGGAATTTTAGATTTACAGTCTTAGTAAAAGGTGTACTTAGTCCAGATGTACTTTCATATTTCTAGGAACTGAGCATTGCTAGTCACTTCTAAAGATTTTTCAAAGATTGTAAAAAATTATCAAGTATTTATATTATATTCTTCAATTCGGTCTATGAAAATCTTTTTCTTTTTTTTAATGCCTTGCTTAGTTACTGTCTTTAAAATTAAGGTCTTTCTCTGTTCTAGTGTTGTAGTAAGATACAATATATTCTTCCTTCACTGAATATTGTATGATTATGAAATGTAATGTTTTACTTAGTAATTTCTGTACACCTTCCCATTTTCGTGAATATTCTTAATTATAATGATGATGCTTCAGGAAGACATTCTATTATTTTATATTAAATATATTAAATGTATGATATGATGATATGATATGATATGATATTATATATATGATATGATATGATATATGATATATGATATATGATATATGATATGATATGATATGATATGATATGATATGATATGATATGATATGATATGATATGATATGATATGATATGATATGATATGATATGACTAAGGTTGCTGTTCTTTTTTTAATATCAGTTTCCATGAAAATGAGGTTTACATGGTAATACTCTTTGTCAGAAGCTAAGCTTGTTTTCTCCCTCTGATACCTTTCTGTTGACTGTGATACCTTTATGGTCACTGCTACTTCTAATAGTAAGTAATATTTCTGTCTTTGTCTATCAGATAGAAAATTCATTGATATGAAACCCTAGAAATCTGAATTTGGGTAGAGAGAGCTGCATTAGGAGTTCATTAGAGGAGAAAGTACTTCACAACACAGAGAAGGTCTTTCTTGAATACCTGCTTTTTTGAAAGACCATAAAACACATTAGGCTGTAGAGGTTGTGACAAGGAGTTTGGATTCAGTATTTCAGGCTAGTAAAGGGAAGAAGTTCAAGGAAAATATGTAGTGCAAGGAAAGTCTGTGGGATGTCCATTGGATAGTGGTAAGAGTTAAGTGGAGAAAGGGGATTGTTTTGTTTGATTGTTTATCATTTTGAGACTAAAATATGAGAAAACAGAGATTCAGGTCTCCAGGAAATGATGGGATGCTGCATCCATACAGCATCTGAAATATTTAAATTCGTAAGATTTTATGGAAACTACCCAAATATTGAAGGAAATATAAGAAGGTAAAATACATGCATTTGAAATAGCGAGAGATTATAGATTTTGTTTAGCTAAGACTAAAGCCAAAACCCCAGATCATATTTGTTCTCTGGTTTTTCTCTTATGGTGTGTTAAAGATGGCGGCTAATTTCTTGGTTTTATATAAAAAAGTCATAAAATTTTTTGTGTGCCTCTTGTTGTCACATAACACCAAAAGATTAACATTCTCTTGCAGAAAACATCTATTAAGCATGATTACTTCAGTATAATGTTTAGAGCTGCAAACTAATAGAAGCTAAATTATCATGTTCAATCTCTTCAGACACAACATTCCAATGTGTTGACTTGGCAGCACTGGGCAATTATCAGGCAGTCTCAAAACTTTTTGTAAGTTTTGGGGGTTTTTTGGGGTTTTTTGGTTGTTTGTTTTTTTTTTTTTTTTATAAAGATTCATTGTATTTTACAATTGGATTTAAAGTGTATCCTACATTATTTTAGCTAGGGTAAGAAGCCGCTTGCATTTTTTTTTCTTCCATGGGACTTGCACTTCTCTGTTCTCTTCATGTCATCTGCAGTTTTTCAAATGGACTGTTTGCTAGGCAATCAGCCAGCTATTTGAAACACCTGCAGTAGCTGTACTGATAAGGCAGACTACTCACCCAAAGAAGTCTGTCATTATCTGAAATGAAGGATAAGTTACAGAATCTTCTGCTTGTTAGCTAATTAACTGACTGACTAGATTTACATTTTTAATACTGGCAGAAACCCTTATTTGCTATGCATCTTAGGCCTAGTATTAAGAGCATTTTGCTGAACATTCAACTGTCTCTTTCACATAATTGTCATAGTGATTGTTAGACTGTGTCAAGGTGATTAAACTTTTTTTTTCGTACTAGTTCAACTATTGTTCTGGTTAATTTACTTGGTTACAGAAAGTGAGATGCAGTCTGCAAATGCAAGCACTCAAAAATATGAAACCATACTAAATATGCTTCATCTTGATTTTTAAAACATGCATTTTTCTGGATTTTTCAATTCAAACACAGAATGTGTCAGCTATGAATTTCAGAAGCACAAATACTATTTTTCACTTGCGTTTGCATTCCGAGGCACTCCTTTTCCACTTTCTCAAATCAATAGATCTGATATGACTTTTGGCAGCAATGACTGTATAGAAAAAAGGACAATCCTTTATCTAAGAAATTATTCTGAGTCTTCATTGTAAAAAGGGAACTTGACTTTTCCAGGCCCATGAATAAATTTAGACTTTATTTTTCTGTGTTATAAAAAAATTGCAAGGGAAAGACCATTGTTGAAATAATGCCATTGGGATTTGCACAAAAATCTTCCAGGAAAGTACTGTACACAAAAAAAATCAGAATATAGTTTCAGTGATATGAAATCTGCTTTATAATCTGCATTTTCATTAGGGCAGCCAGGAACTTCCTTTTATTGCACTGACACCACAGCATCCTCTTAGGTGTCACATGTAATGATTTTTCTCGTTTCTCTTGGAGTGTCAAGGAAATGTACATATCAGAGTGGTGGTCAGAATCCCAAGATAACTTGGTCTTGTGATTTTCTTGCCCATACAGACTTCTTATATATAAAACAGATTTTATTTGCCTGAAAATCTAGGAGGCAAGATCGGACTTTTTCGACCTAGGTACTTTTTGCATTGTATCTAAAAAAAGGGAAAAAATGTTTTACAGAATCACAAAACACCCTGAGTTGGAAGGATTATTGAGTTCAGCTCCTGTTCCTCAATGGCACCATCCCCAAGATGTGCATGATGTGCTACGAGGCACACCCGGTGCCTGAGAGCGCTGTCCCAATGCTTCTTGAGCTCTCTTCTCAGGCTTGGTACTGTGAGCACTTCCCTGCAGAGCCTGTTCCAGTGCCCAACCACCCTCTGGGGGAAGAACCTTCTCCTGATATCCAGCTTAAACTTCATATGACACAACTTCAGACCATTCCCTCTGGCTCTGTCACTGTCATCACAGAGAAGAGATCAGTGCCTGCCCTTCCTCTGCCCCTCACAAGGAAGTTGTAGACTGCAACAAGATCTCCCCTCAATCTTCTCCTCTCCAGGCTGAACAGACCAGGTGACCTCAGCCACTCCTCACAAGGCTTCCCCTCAAGGTCCTTCATGATCTTTGTTGCGCTCCTTTGGCCTTTCTATAATTGTTTCATATCTTATACTGTGGCACCCAGAACTGCACACAGGACTCACTCGAGGGGAGGCTGCCCCAGTGTAGGGCAGAGCAGGACAAACTCCTCTCTTGCCCAGCTGTGATGCCGTGCCCAATGTACCCCAGGATATGGGTGGCCCTCCTGGCTGCCTGGGCACTGTTGAGTCATGTTCAACTTGACATCAACCAGGACTTTCTGGCCCCTTTCTGCACAGCTGGTTTCCAGCTTCTCATTCCCCAGTCTGTCTGTACATCCAGGGTTGCCTCATCCCACTTGTGCTTGTTAAACTTCATGTGGTTGGTAATTGCCCAGCATTCTGATTTGTTAGGTCTCTCTACAGGGCTTTCCTGCCTAGAAGTCAGGAACACCTCCCAGTTTTTTATCATCTTAAAAAGATGATAATTTACTAAGTAAATTTACTTAGTATCCCTTTAAGTCCTTTGTCCAAGTCATTTATGAAGATCTTGAAGAGCGCAGGGCCAGCTGCTCACTCATCACATGATCTCTGAGACTGACTGGGCTCCTGTTTCTGCTATCCTCCTTTTTTCCATTTTTGAAAATCAAGACAATATTTGCCAGATTCTGATCAGCTGTGACCTCTCTTGATTCCCATTTACCTTGGTCTCTAGTAAACATAAACCCCTGCCATTTTCTCAGGTCCAGAAGTCAAACCCTATTTCCACTTGTTTAGCCTGTTTTTTAAAACAAGTCTCCTGCAAGCAAGTCTGTGAGCATTAGTGTGGCCAGCAGAACCGGGCCATGGTCATCTCCCTGTGCTTGGCACTGGTGAGGCCTCACCTTGAAACCTGTGTTCACTTTGGACCTCTCACTAAACTAAAAGCATTAAGGTGCTGGGTCATGTCCAGAGAAGGGCGATAAAGCTCTGGAAAGATCTGGAGCCTAAATCATCTGAAGAATGGCTGAGGGAGCCACAAGTGTTTAGGCTGGTGAAAAGGAAACTCAGGAAAGACTTTATTGCTCTACACAACCACCTGAGAGGAGGTTGTAGTCAGGTGGAAGTCAGTCTCTTCTCCTGGGAAACTGGTGACAGGGTGAAAGGAAATGGCTTTAGCTGCCAAGAGGAGGTTTATATGGGCTAGTAGGAAAAATATCTTCACAGAAAATGTCAAGCATTGGAATAGGTGGCCCAGGGGAGTGGTTGAGTCGCTATCCCTGCTAGATGTGGCATTTGAGGATATGGTTTAGCGGTGGAGTTGAGCAGTAATGAGTTAATGACTGAATTTGATGTTCCTGTGGAATGCAATATCTTCCTTTTTTTTTTCCCTTTTTCACACTACTAGGATATAGTTTTTATTCATAAAAGAAGGAAAACAGAAAAAAAAAAGATAATAAGAGTGGTTATGATGATGTTCATTATAATTTCAAAGTATCTTCTTTTGATCATGATTAAACTTGTTTAGTTGCTGCCAGTTAATATTCTTTGAAGAAAACTGCCTACTAGCAAAGAAGGGAGTTGTGTCAGAAAATCACTGTGAATTAGGGTGGCAGGAATAGAAATATGAGCCTGAAACAGAAACAGACTACAGCAATGGTGTTCATTGCATTCCCTTTTTCCTGTATATTCCAGTATAAATATCTATGAATTTCCCTTTAATTTGGCTCAGCACTGTTTGTGCCAGGAGCATGAGGCCAATAGCTCCTACATTTTTTTTTCCTGGTGTCTAGTGCAAAATCTAAAAGTCTGTCTGTAACTGAGGAGAAGTTTCAAAGATGTTACTGTCAATGACACTTGTATTTTTAGCAAGATCAGCAGTACTGAGACTTAATGCATATTGTCTCCATTACCCTCTTAAATGTTCTGTCGTGTAGAATCATCTGCCAGTGCTAATGTGGGCTTAGAAAAGACCACAGTGTGAAGCCGTAAAGAATTGGTATCGTCCCTGAAGATTCTGTTTTGTCATAACATGGCCAAAATGATTCTGCACTAAGGATAGAAATTAAATATAGAAATACTTTGTCAGCTGTGTCTCTGCTTTCCAAATTGCATAAGTGTGCCAGATTGTTCTGTTATTTACTGAGAATCTCAGGCAACTGAAGGTATGAAGTCCATGATCACAAAAATACTGGGAGTATTCACCCCATGAAGTTCAGTGATTTAATTGGAATTTCTATGTATTTCAAAGATTTTGCTAGCAGACCTGATTCGCAAGTAAAAACACCTTGGTAGACACCTGGAATAAAGCCCAAGAGGAAGACAGGGAACTATAGAGAAAGCACCAAGCATGATTTATGACCCTTCAGAGAAGACACAACCTGCCTACAATGTATTAAAACCAGACACTTTTTAACATACACACCTAAACCATTGTGGGATTTTTTTCCAAGTTATTCACTGTAAAGTTTGAAAACATCTTTATATTCCACCAATAACCATTTTTGTATCTCAATGCCAGAGGCATTATGTCATTTTAGGAACTTTGACTGACCAATTCTAGACTCCATTGTTCCACAGTGATACTGCCAATAAGGCTGTGGCAATCAGTTATGGTAGAAGGGTAGCATGATTCCAAATACATGAGCTGGGGAATGTGAAGAGTAGACTTATTATCCATAAATGGCAACAAAGAGTATTGTGGTATATTATATGATTTATGTAGTATATGAAACATTTGAAACGTTAGTTTTAAAGAGAGCTGGTGTTCAGAAAGGAAAGACATTGTGTATTAAGTTTCTTCTCTTTATAAATGCTGCTTTAGTCATCTCATCTAAAAGTTGCAGTTTGCTTTACCTATTTTAAATTTTTCATAACTGAACCCTTGGATGTGACTGTAAGTACAGGCAGATTTCTTGTGAATGCTACAGACATAAGAACTATGTCTAGAAGCTAAGGAGAACCTGTGACAGCTAATTCCTAAAGTTTATTCCTAGATCATAAGTGCACAGAATTTGGCTGATGGTTCAAAAATTTCAAACAGAATGGCACATGTTTGCCATAGAGTTAATTCCTTAAAAAATACATTGGTTGGTGCTTTAATTTTTTTTTCCTTAGTAAAGTATAAGGAGTAATTTTGGATTACTCAAATGATTTTTTGTTTCTTGGAGTAGAGACTGTGTGTGTCATGGCTACATTAGTTTTCTTTGAATCTCATGCTAGATGATGTATTTTTTGTGAAATATCACAGATAATTGTATTAGAATAAAAATACAAGTAAAATTAAAATTTGAGATGTTTTGTTGAACTTGAAAAGCAATGCAGATTCATATTTGGACTCAGTAACCAGGTCCATGTCTCAAGAAACTTTTTAGCGAGCTTTTTTGTAAAACACTACTGTAGGGAGCCAGGGAAAGAAAACATATTTCAATCCTTTCTCTCAAGTCATATACCCTAGAAAAATCCCAGAATTAAAAAAATATCCATGCAAAGCCGCTATGATTTTTAGTAAGAGCCTGACATTTAAGTATAACTCTTTGAAAATGATGTAGGATTTTCACATACAAAATGCTTTATGGCACCATTTGCTAAGTGCAGAAGGCCTATAATGCACTGACGTCAATGTCACACTTATTTATTAATCTGAAGAAAAAGAAGAGGAGGAGGAAGAAGGCGATCCATACTTTTGCATTCTGCAGGAAATAAATCTGTTGGCCAGGTGGACAAACTACACTGAATTTCAGTATATGGTTGAGGAAAGATAATTCTCATTTTTTATAATTCCTTAAACTTCTTCAGACATCATTTATCTCACCATGAATTTTAAATCTTTCATTTTAAAAAGAGTTCAGAGCTTTTGACAGCATAATTTACTTCCATGTTCTAGCTAGTATACAAACTGAAAGAAGTAGCTCACGACAAGTGCTGTTGAAATAACCTTTAGTTTATAATTCATCCAAGTGGATGAGTCTGAACAAGAAATTGTATCATTTAAGGAGACAAGATTTTTATGTGAATAATGGTAGTGTAGACACTGACTTAGGTGGAAGTACTAGTGGTACTGTTGAGCTATATTATACAGTAATCAATCATCTAGTTGTCACTGTTAATGTTCTGCCAAGAAAATTAAAGTGACCTATCAGTCTCAAACTCCAATTTAAAACAATGAAAGTAAATTCAAAGAGTAAAACCTAATAGATGTGATCTAAAACGTCATCAGTGGCATAAAATCAGTAAAGCAAAGGAAACCAGATATTTAGATATTGATTTAGCTGCAAAATTCTCCCTAAATGTAAATGTAATGTTTTCCCAAAATTGGCACACTTTACAGTACATGAGATAGGGCCTTTGAACTCTCAAACAGATCGATGTTCCCAAACATCATGGTCTCATCTGTAAACTGACTGAGGGTACACTCATCCAGGTTATTGGTAAAGATATTAAAGAGAACTGGCTGAACCCTGGAGAACAGCATTTGTGATTATTGGACAACTGGATTTGACTCCATGCCCCCAGTCTCTGAAGTCTGGGCCAAGGAGCCATTTTTTTACCTCCTGAGGAGTTCACTCATCCAGACCCTAAGTAGCTACAGCAATGAACTGGATTTCAATGCAAATCATGAAACAAAATCTCTGCATGTTTTGCCAGACACCTACTTCTCAGGTTACAGACATCCAAAGACAACTTGTGAATTCTTTTTTTCCTGCAGAAAGAAAAAAACCTTTTTCTCCTAAAAGAAAGTAATTTCATATTTGCAAGACTTTTCTAGGTCTGTTCATCTGTGAATAAGAATCTGGTATAGAATATATGGTGGTTGTCAAAAATTCTACTGTAACATTCATATCCAAAGAGCCATTCAAAATGTTTAATTAATATTGGAGTAAAATAATTATTTTGACAAATTAAATTACACTACTTAATGAAAAGAAAACAATATCTGTCAGATATCAACTAGGAAATTGATACAAAAATGAGTGTCAACTCTAGTTTAAATATTTTTAATCGAAATTTATTTTTAAATGTTATTTGATTAGATGTTTTCAGTTGATCTGTAGTTCTGAAATAGACTCATCGAAAGACAAAAGGCTTTTCTTAGACTCTATATGTTTTTTGAGGCTATGCTTTCATGACTTCATAACAGATTTTAGTCTAGATGGAACATTTATCTATTTCACCTAATTGAGTATTCACAATAGATGCTTCTGCATTAAATTATTTAAATGTTATCAAATATTATCTGCTTCTGGAAGACACCTTCTCAGATGACCCTTTTATATGTTTCATATTCAGAGTAATACTTAATTTAGCAAAATATTTGGTGTTTTAGAGAGTAGAGCTTCTGAGACCACAATGATATTACTGATTATTTTTGTGTAAGTCAAGAAATCTGAATATGTTCATACATTAAAGCTACCAAATCTTAATATTTTTTCTTAACTTGAATATATTATCTTCACAACCAATTTTAATAGATTTAATTATGCTCAAAGAATAGGATAGTGGATCTTTAAATGCTCCAGTTAACTAGAAAATGGCATCATCTTCCTTTCACTTTCTGACACCACTTTTAATTATTCCCGTTGAATTATTATTGGCTGTAATTAATTTCTTTTTTCTTGCAGAGGTGTCACTGTATAAAGTAGGGAGAAATGATTTACTACTACACATGAAGACAGTTCATCTCATAGCTAATTTCTGAAGCCATATGACTGAATGTAATATAAAAGTGTTACTTACAATGTACCTCTTTTAACCCCAGGGGAGGTGAAGGCTATTGAACTTCATGGTATGCTCATTCTAAGAGGGAATTAGGGATTTAAATCTTCCTTCCCTTCGTTACTCTCCCACTTCCAAATCCCAAAATATTTTGTTAAATTGTTACCTTAAAAAATGGAAGTGACAAAACCCAGTATATTAGTCTTGCCTGAACTTTTGTTAATATAACTCTTAGTTTCTCTGTTAAAATGAATTCTTTTTCACAATAATTGTTGTGTACTTAAATTTAGCAGCCAAACTTACAGTCTAGCCTTTCACACATGATGGATGAGGACAAAAATACCCAAAGTGTACTTTATAAATTGTGAGAGTTGAACAAATTCTATATTTTCAGTAACTTGCAAGAGACAGATGTGCAGAAAAACAACTCGTCTTTTTTTTTTTTTTTTTTTTCCTGCTACTAAGGCATTGTTTATTTACCAGAGTTTCCACCTCACACATGATGGATGAGGACAAAAATACCCAAAGTGTACTTTATAAATTGTGAGAGTTGAACAAATTCTATATTTTCAGTAACTTGCAAGAGACNCTTTATAAATTGTGAGAGTTGAACAAATTCTATATTTTCAGTAACTTGCAAGAGACAGATGTGCAGAAAAACAACTCGTCTTTTTTTTTTTTTTTYTTTTCCTGCTACTAAGGCATTGTTTATTTACCAGAGTTTCCACCCCACTAAATACAGTTGCAAAGGGTGTTAGTTGTGGACTTTTTTTATAAAAGGTACATCATTTGCCATCACATACCTGCTATGATTTAGCATGTGATAGTATACAGGGTTTTTATAACCAATTTTGTATTCACTTGATATGCCTCTAGGGTACTAAGTCACCTTATTTTCTTTATTTAAAAGTAAATAAGTAAGTGCCAAAGTATCCAGGGCTGGAATCTACCAAATGGCTATTTGAAATCCTAAGACTAAGGGTACTTAATACTAAGGGCACTTTGAACTGATTACTTACTTTCTGAAAAGATATATTTGTTTTCTAGAATAAAAAAGATTAGTGTAAAGGGCAATATAATCCCAACTCTACTGTGAAATAACATGTGAAGTTTTGTAATTGCCAGTAATGATGGTAGGATTATACCAAGTCTCACGGTGAAATTAAAATAATTATTTAAAAATTTATGGTTATTAAGAGAAAATTACTGTCCAATGAGAACTAGTTGAGTCATTTCACTAATGATGGTAGTGATGCCAAAATATTTTTCCTTTTTATATATTTTTGATATATTCATAGGTCTATAGATGTTATTGTATATTTATATAGTCTCTTACCTAACTTCAGTACTTTGTTATTCAAACACATTCCTGGAATCCTATTCTAATCTTCCTTTTTCAGTGAACCAAAACCATGTCACTTTTCCATGTATTTAGACATGAAAAATGTGGGGCTAGAAGCAAGAGGGAGGTTTCAGTAAGGGGCCAAACCAAGGGGAGAATTACTTCATTAACTGTACTTCCAACTGGGGATTCTTTTCAATTATGCTAAAAATTTTGAAAATTTTCTAAACTTGTGAAAGTGTCAGAGTCCTACATCATGTGTTCATTCCTTCCTAAGTGCACCTGGAGGACTTTCAATAAGCAGTAATTGTTTTTCATGATTTTAATTTTTTTGGACTTGTGATTTTAGGGCTGAAAAGCCATCAGTAGCAATTACTAGTCACAATCATGAAACAGGTTTGGGGGTTTTTTTGTCTGTGGATGGTGAATCCTATAGCTCTTTTGAAATACCATTAAGCTTAAAAATAATGCATAGAGTATGTACAAATGTAGATTCATTAGTAGCACAAATTAGTTCACATACTGAATTTTCTTTTCCTAATGGGATACCTGTGAAATCTTGTTAAAATGAAATGACATATCAAACACATGATCATCAGTAGTTTTCAAGTGTGTTTGACTGCAAGGGAACATTTTCTGCTGGAAAATTATGTGATGGAGCTGGTTATTTTGGCTATGGTAATCTAAAAAAAATCATTTAGATTTGAAGGCAAAAGCAAAGTTTCTATTATGGAACAGTAACAGCTGATAAAAAAGAGACATCTTGAAAATTTAGGAAATAGAATATTAAAAAGTAAGGGAGAGGTGTGTTTAATAATAAGATACAATTAGTTCATTTATTTATTTGTTTATTTATTTATTTATTTGATGATCGTAGTAGGATGACACCACAGAAGATGAAAATAAAAAAGCCAAAAAAACAAACATGAAGGGTTTGTGGCATTTCAAGCAGTAATTATAATTAAAGCTGTGAAGGAACATAGCTTATGGCTATTCAGATGTTTTGGGAAGTGAGAGAGAAATGCATGATTCTTGTTGGTGACTTCAATAATCTAGATTTCTGGATGACAGGAAATAGTCCTGTTACAAAGCTCAAGGTAAGAGTTTTGCATGTTATAGCTGCATATCTTTACTTTCTCTTTTTAGATAATATAATTCATGTGTCTATATTTAGAAGTTCATAAAAGTTAATATGGTTCTGTTGCAGAATTTTAGAATATAAGAGTTTTTTATGGTGCCCAAAAATGTATTTTGTTATGTTTTGGATGGTTTGCTAGGGTTTTTTAATGCCACAGACTAATCATCTTTTTCTATTTAAAATCTGGTTAAAAGTCTAGTGTACACTGCATCAAATTTTTACATATTTTGCTATTTATGTTTACATTTTTTGCCTGATTTGTATCAGGGAACCTTCATCAAATAGGATGGTAATTCCGACTTGCAAAAAACCACCATTGGCAAATGGTTTAAAAAATAAGTTGACAATGTAAATGTCTAAGCTATTCATTAAAACTGTTACTGGTTTTAATTTACCTTATTAGGGATCCATGCAATTTGTTAATGATTTCAATAAAATTGCTTCTTTTAAGAAATCATAAAATTACTAAATGCTAAATTAGGTAATGGTAAGAAGGTGCTGTACTAATGTGATTCCTGATTACCTAAAAGTTTTCTTCAGCTACCAGAAGAAACATTTTAGTTAGAGTAGAGTAGAACTGCTCAATTATTATTAACAGAAAGAAAAAAAAGTGGTTTTATTTTATCATGAGGGTGATTTTTTGAAGTGTTACTGTAAACTATAGACTCAAATGAAAAATATGGTTTGTTTTTAGTATATTCATTTGGTTAATTCAATCTAATCTACATTAGCAGAGCAATTCAAGTGTTTTTACTCCTGACTAACAAGGAGTGAACAGCTTTAAGTGTAGAAAACCTTTCCTTCTCCAAAAGAAGCTCTGAGTGTTTTCAGTTGTGCCTAGATCCCTGTATTTCCCAACCAAAATCCAATTTGCCAAATTAAGCTCCAATTTTTGGTATTGCTAGTGACATCAAGAGATGCAACAAATATCAAAGTGCAGCGCTAGGTCTGCCTTTGCTTTTGTACCTGGGCCCATCATTCCCTGTACCCATCTTCTGATATGTTTTATCTTAATATGAGTTCTCAAAATGCTGTCTGTGTCTGCTTTTATGGACAGCTCCTCTTAGCCATGGGTCAGCTACTAATGGGCCTGCTTCTCAAATTGGTAGAAGTCCTTATATTGAGAATGAATCACTGTTATCTTCTAGTAAAAGTATAGGAGTGATCTTTAAACTCTGGACAGCAATTTTTCTTTAACTTTGATCTTCATGGTAAGTGTTAGAGATGTTGCTTTTAAAACTTTTTTTAGAAGACTGATCAACTCTAAGCCATTTTGAATTAGTGGAGACTAGTTTTAAAGCAAAAATATTTTCATAAATCCAGATTAAAGTATTTCAAAATTGCTCTGACTGAGGTTATTTGAACTTTTTAATTGCTTGTACGTTCTGTTACCTAATTATTTTTTGTTTGATAATTTGTGATTTCCTTATTCTGCCTAAATACATCAAAAGATGAATTATTGGAGAATGTTACCTATGAGTATAATGAATTTATGAGAACTGTGAGTGGTTAATAACTTTGCAAATCTGAGAAAACCAGAATTTATTTTAACACCTCATTGGCTATCCTTCATAAACCAGCAGTTCCCAGATTTTTTTTTCCTTCTGTCAGTCAAACTAGTGAGAACAGTACTTGCCTTCTTCATATATGAAAATATGGAGGTTCCACAGGTTTATTTATTATCATAATTTAAATAATAGGATCATGGCTGAGGTTGGAAGGTACCTTAAAGATCATCTTGTTCCAGCCCTCTTGACTGGCAGGACAGGGACAACTTTCACTAGACCATGTTCCTGAGAGCTCCACCCAGCCTGGCCTTGAACCTTCTGGATGGGGCATCCACAGCTTCTCTGGACAACCTATTCCAGTGCCTCACCAACCTATGCTTTTATATCATATCATATCATATCATATCATATCATATCATATCATATCATATCATATCAATCATATCAATCACATCATATCATCCTTTCTTATTAGAAAATTGCTGGGGATCTTACAGGAACGTAGACATGCATTTCAGTGAAATGAGGCACAGAAGAGGAAAGGAAATATGATGATGGACGGCACTGATTTAATGGATCTAATGAAAGAAGGAAATGCAGTCAAATGGACTTTCTGAGAAGCATCTGTGCGTATGCATTGTCAAACTTGTGCCTATTACTGACCATCTTCTACCTGCTGCTGAGCTGTAATCCACCACAGAGTAGAATTTTAGGTGTGGTAAAGCACAGCTTTACCCATGTGGAGGACAATGACTACTGCTGTGTCAGTCCTCAGCAGCACTTCAGTTTTATCTGGGTGTAGTGTGAGGTGTGCTCTGCTGTTGTTAGTTCATGACAACTTAGTGCAAATAGGCTCACAGAAAGGGGTCCTAGGAAGAGCAAAAAAGCTTTGAATGTATCCTGAAATATTTGTGCATATGACTAGGCTGAAACAGCTTGAAACACCTCATTGGTGAGAGAGATACTGTGATTTCTAGCCATTGTTCATTTAAAAAATTATTCAGGATGTTACAAAGAAAAATACAACGCTAATTATAGAAATGTCTTCAAAAACCCCAACTTTGTATATTGGTTTATTATCTTAGGACAGAGATTTGGAGAAATATTTTGTGATTTTGTCTTGATGGTTCACTCAATACAAGAAAATTAAAGTTAATTGGTCAGTTATTGATAAAATCAAGAGTTTTTGGAAAAGTGTTGTTTTAGCAAAAAAAATCCAGACTCCAAATCAGTGAAATAAACATGCATAAATTTTCTCTAAGGAAAAGATATTTGCACATATTTCAGTGTTATCAACCTCAAAACTGTTCATAGAAATTTCTCTTGACTCTGGGAGGTATTGGGAGGAATGTTGAAGTGGTCATTCTCTATTCAATGAAATTCTCTTCATTTGTCTAGGCAGAACTTTTCTTTCAGTTAGTGATTTGAAAACAAATATTTATTTACATTTGAGAGGATGAGTGTTTCATAGTTATCATAGTACTAAAAACAGGGCACAGACAATGAGTTGTGATAGGTAGAGGAAATCACTGTTCTGAGGATACCTTTGGCTTTGGAGGTACAGTGAGCAAATAGGGTTCATTCCAGCTTCCTATTAATTTTGATGAATGATCATGTCAAATGGATGTGCTAAATCCAGTCCCAGAGCACATTCCTTTGGAATGACTGAAAAATGGATGGCTACAAATATACTCCATCAGTAAGCAGTTGTTAAATCTCCGTCATAATCTGTTTTCATCTATGATTTCAAATTGACTGGAATACTTTTCTCACCCTTGGACTGCTTAATTAATATTAGGGTTGTGGGATTTTTTGGTTTTCTTCTAAGTTGTTCTACCAAAAAGTTAACTTTCTTCTATGCAAGTCCTAGATTCTGTATTCGTAGGACTCATGAGTAAATGCTCAATATTTTTAGGCCTGTGATTTAAATTCAAACAACTCCTAGGCTTTAAGTGAATCATGTGCTTTACTAAACATGAACCAAAATAGTGAGCAGGGGCATGAGAAGTGGGAGGAAGCTGTTCTGTTTGACACATATGTTAGCTCTGTCTTCTTTCTGTGGTCTTAGGGCTAACTAACAGGGTGTACTGCACTGAGAAATAATAGATGTAATTGTTTTGTTTACAGCACAGTAGATTTGTGAATTAGGCATAATTTATGTAAAGCTATTGCATGAGGTACAAGGATGTGGACAGTAGATAGACTAGATGGATTGTGTTACTGAATCTAGAAAGCAGCAATCAGTTCAATGGAATAAAGATATATGATGATTGGTTACAGAAATGTGATTAACTCATTGCTTGCAATACCTACCATTGGGAGAAAACACTGATAATACAATTGCAGCAAATGAAACCAAATTATTGTTTATTTAAAGGGTTAGAAGCATTGTGTATCTTATGAATTAGCCAGGGATTTTTAAATTAATTCAATTCTTTATATGCTGTGTAAAGATAGAAAGTTTTGGGGTTTTCTTGTAAAGTACAGCTTTCTGACTCTGAGAATGTTTAGAAAAGAAAAATATTAGTAAAATTCTAAGACAATTTTGGTATACAAAGACAATAAAAATATTTTGCAAAAGGTAAGTAATTATTAGATTTTTTAATAATCTGATACTGAGAAGCAATCACTGTCTTAGCTCAAAATTAAGAATATGCCAAATAAAGCGCATTCAAATAAATCAGTCTTAAAATAAAATTTATTATTTAACTGTGTGAATATGTTTACACAGGCTAGAAAATGCACTGCACCAATCTGCTTTGTACCTTGAAGGCAGCAATGCATGATTGCAGTCAGAGATCTGCGTTCAGTTCTTGTAGATGAACAGTTCCAATTCATGTGGATGACAGGAGTTGCCATAAACATTTTAAAATATGCTTCTTAGTTAGTAGTCCATTAAACAATTGCATACTCAACCAGTCCAAATTACTCCTCCCTAATTTTCTGCTTAAAAAACACTGTTATAAATTCTCAAGAAAATCAGGAGATCATGATGGCAACGTGGAGGATTGGCTTTTGCAATTCTTTCAGAAGGACACTGAAAATCTTGGAGATGAACCAGAGTGTTAATGAGGTAGGTTAGATGTACGAATATCTGTTACAATACCATGTTTTTGGGATAAATGAAGGCACCATGGCATGAAAAGGAGTGGTGGGAAGTGAAAGTCCTAAATGTAAGGGATTTGAAGAACAAAAGGTGCCCCAGCACGTGGAATATATAGGAAGAAGTTCATGAGTTTGGGTTCCCATTGGTAAATATAGGAGACAAAGAATATGAAGGGGTAGTTAATTTTTGGGTTATCTACCGCTAATAAGAAAGCAAATGGAGAACTAAAAAGGGAAGAATACAAGAGTCTAAAGCCTTGCCTTGTGAAAAGAATGCCTACAAGAAGAAGAAGAAGTAACCTTTCCAAAAGCTCTATGAAACTCAATTTCTTTTCAGCTTTCTCTAAAAGAAAGTCTCTAGCAGATAGTTTGGCTGTAGTTAGCAACAAAATGGTTAAAGCATTCTACTCAATTGCCAGGCTCAAAACCGACTCCAGCATTATGTCAGTGGAGGCCTCACCAAAGCCAGCTGCTAATGAGGACTACTTTTGTTTCAAACAATCCCTTTCTGGATCTAGCTGATTTCCAGGCTAATACAATGAGGGAGGGAGGGTTGAGGGTGGGGGGCTAATATCCTTTCCCACCCATTCTATTCCTGATGTCAACTCTTAAAGTTCCTCTGATAGCAGAGCAAGTAAATTTTAAACATTAACCTAGAATAAGGTTCCTTTATCTTCCTATCTGCCACCCTTCACCATGTAAGAATAAAAAATTAATTTAGTCCTGTTATAGTGAGAAGGATCAGCTTCCTGTTTGACAAAAATACTTCAAAGTGAGAAAATTAAAGAAAGTACCTGGACTTTCCTCATTTTGGTTGGCAATGACACATAGATCCTTCTGAAACTTTCTCATGACAGTGTTCATGCAAATTAAGCCTGTCCACAGACAAATGAAAAAGGGGGATCTGTATCAGAGAGCTATCTCTGAATGCTGTGAACACTTCTCTTTGCTTCCTGCTAGCTGCAGGGAAGGGCATATTAGCTGCATGAGTCATTTATTTTGACCTTGACAATTGTAGTTTTTACCAGATTTCATGTATATTTCTAAAACAAATTCATTTGCTTCATTGCTTCTAACTGCTTTGTAATACTCCCATCTCAAAGGTATAATGAATACCTTCAGTTTTTCCAGCAGTGTTGTTTCTTCCTTTCTATTTCAATATAATAAACACCATTTTTCTTTGCAAATAAATATTGTATTTGAATTCTGCAGGTGTTTTTCCTGCAGAAAATTCCTGCATGGAATTTTCCATGCTTTAATATCGTTTTTGGATTGGGAATAATATAATTGCTTTTGATGGTCAAAAAAGTATCTTAGGCCTTGAAATATGATCAATTTGCCATTGATTTAGTTGTTCACTCACAGTTTTGCGACAGCTGAGACTTTTTTTTAATAGATGTGATTGTATCAACCATTTTACTGCTTAGAAATTTTTGGAACACAAAGCATGAAGATGTATTGAATTTAATTTTCTGTAGAGAAACACTGTTTTTCTTTTTTTTCTTTTTTTTTTCTTTTTTTTTTTTCTTAAAGAACTCGTCTTTGGCAAAAGAATGGAAAGTAATAGAAGCACTCCTGAAAAAAAGCGTAATAATAAAGTGACAGAAAAAAATGAATGAGGGAAGCTGCCACTAAGCAAAGACACAAAGACATGGAGTTTTGCTAACATGCAATGGAACCTATGAGTTTCCAGAATTCAGATTGATTTTAGGTCATAAGTTTTGTCTCCAAAATATTAACATTATACAAAAAAAATTTGAATAACTGTGTTCCTTGGCACCTACTGAAGGTTTTTTCAGACCTTGAAACCAGCTAGAAATTGTAACATCTGAATAAATATAACCAGGGAAAGTTCCAGATTGTGCACTTGGGATGTGGCAACTCTCGGTGTGCATACAGACAGGGGAAGGAGACCACTCACAGAAAGTGATTGTCCCACTCTGGTCTGCATAAGGTGTGGTCTCACCAAAATATTGTGCACAGTTTTGGCCACTACAATATAAGAAAGCTATAGAGCTTTTCAAAAGTTCAAAGGAGGACAACAACGTTGAAGGGCCTTGAGGTGAAACCATATGAGGAGAAGCTGAAAACACTTGGTTTGTTCAGCCGGGAGAAGAAGAGACCGGGAGAAGACCTCATTCCAGTTGATACCTCACTAGGAGAAATAAAGGGGCAGACAATGGTCCTTTCTCTCTTTTTTGTCCAGGGAGGGGCTGGGCAATGGAACAGGCTCCCCAGGCCAGTGGCCACAGAACCACCATTCTGATACAATTTAAGAAGGTTTGGACAATACTCTTGTGCACATGGTGTGGCTCTTGAGGACATCCTGTGCAAGGACGGGAAATCAATAAACCTTGTAGGTCCCTTGCAGCTCAGGATATTCACTGATTCTATAGCTATCAAAATTCTCCTTATTTGAAAATTTGGATTATGAAATTTCAGAAATTCCTGCATAAAGCACACATGCCGTCAGGAATAGCATATCAGATTTGCCAAGTATGAACATGGTTCTATGGTTTCATCATCTGTGCTGTTCTGCTTAGTGTTTTCTGGCTAAGATTTATCTGACCTTAAAATGTGTCACCAGTTTAGACTTGGTTAGTATTTAGTATCATGCATGTTGGGACTGCCCATAAAAAAGCAGTCATATCACCACTGCAGACATAGAGGAAAAAGAAAAAAAAGCAAAATATGCTTTTGTTTCACTAACCTGTAAAAGGAGCAGTTGAAGAAATTGTTCAAGTTTCATTTGGAGCAGGATTTTCTCAGGATCTTAATTTGCTGGCACTGCTCAGAACTGAGATCTGTAGAGGAGATTGCTGCCTGTCCTCCTACCCACAGCATTTTCCATCATTGCAGTCAACAAGGCAGCATGCAAATGAACCTGGGAATGAGGCAGGCAGGGAAACAAACAAAAGAAAAAGATAGCTGCTAACATTTTTTCAAACCATAATTTCTGATTTTTTTTCTATTTGTGTCAGATTTTATTGTCACATTAACTTGAGAAATAACATCTAGAAACAACTTTTAATTCTCTTTGAAGAGCTAAATGCAGCTGGACACATTCATCTTACAGGAATGTAATCTTGTCTCAGTGAGGATGACATATAACCTGAAATTTTAAGGTGACCTCTTAAAAGATGAAAGGATATTTCTCTCTATTTCATGCAATTTTTCTTGTCCTAATTAGTGGTGAGGCTTCACAAGATGACAGATGTGATCTAACAAATCACAGCTGTCAAAGGCTTCCCCTTTCTCTTTCATGTACTCTACCAACTGCTTTCTGACACCAAGCTCCATGCTGTTTTTTTCCCAGTGATTTCAGTGCCTATTTGACTACTCAGTGTACTGATTCATCTTGCTAAACTGTCATGATGTTAGCCTACAAGAAAGAAAATTGTTTTATTTGACATTTGTGAGTCCATTTGGCTTACCTGAGAGCTGGGGATAAGTGCCAGAGTTGGTCCATGTGGCATCACAAGGGTGTAGGATGTATCTGTTAGAGTCAGTGAACAATTAAACCAATGCACTTATAGCAGGAAAACTTCACTTGAATGGTTTACTTTTGTTTTTCTTTCTGTGCAGTAAATTATATACAATGTTTCTAGATGATATCTTTTGGCTGATATCTAGAGCAGAGCTGGTGACTATGTACTGTGTAAACAGCAGAACATATTTAGTTCTTTGTGGGACATGAATTTGATCATTAAGCCAAGGAGATCATCAGTTAGAATAACATGAAATGAAAAAGAATCAATATAAGGTTACATATAAATAGAATAACAATGACAGATTTTTTTTCTAACTGTTAACATATACTGCAAACGTGTCTACTTACCTTACTGTGTATTAATTGGTTATTAGTATTTTGTATGGGATAGCTTATTCTCAATATAAATAATTTTTGACTGCAAGGATTACTTACTGTTCAGTACTTCCTTGCCATGGGTCTGTACTATAGTGTGTTACAGTATCATCAGATTGCAGGGCAAGGAGTTTTTGTTTTGACATGTTTCTCCTATTGTTCTGTGCTGTTTATGCTAAGATTTTTCTGGCTGTTGACTCTGTGTGTGCATGGATGCATGAGAGATGGAGAAAGAGGGAGAAAGATGGAGAAGGAAGTGGAAAGGGAGCATACAGAAGGGACAGAGGGAGACAAAAGTTACATCCAGGCAACAGCAAAAAAGCAGCAGGGTTCCCCAAACCAGTGTGCTAACTGTTCTGCTACCTGGCTTGGCCATACGGAAATTGGACATGATATTACCATAAGTTACCGGAGGTTAATTTTTCATTTGGAAAGGAAACTGCCAGTTTGGAGCTACTTAAGAGCTCAATGTTTTATAATGTTGTGTGCTGAGAAGGAATGAGAAGAAATTTAAATATCAAAAATGCACAAACAACCCTGCTTTTACCTGCCAAGACTGACAAGTTTTTAGTTCTGTGGAGAGAGAATATTCAAATCTACCTGCTGCTTTTAATGAGTCCTGAGATATTTGCTGCACACCTGGGTATCAGTTCAAGTGCTGACTGAATGAATACTGACCATCAGAGCTGCTGATTAAAGGCCTTTTTACTTATACTAGGTTGGTCTAAATTAACACTGTGCATTTTGGAGAAACTTCAATACTCCTTTCCTCTAGCAGCAGTATACTAAATGTAAATAGCTAATTTTAGCTTTGTGACTGGACTGTAAAAAAGTTTTCCTATTCTGCCAGCCACTTAAATAATGCATGAATACAAACACAAGACCAAGAAAATCATGGAATCTTTTCTCACTATCAGCTTTCAGAGAAAAGACATTCTCACCTGGTATCATTCAGTTACTCATATTTCTAGTTTTGATGGTGAAGATTCTGAAAATAAAATGAAGAACTTTTGTCTCTCATTGTCTTTGTGACTGTGAAATGACAGAGTAAGAGACAGAGATGATACCTGTTAGGAAGAATCAAGTACATGAATTGTTAGAACAAAATTATAAGGCAATTGGTGGTTTTATATTATTTCTGTAATATTTGCATGCATACTACATGACGCTGTACCGTTGACCATTGACATATAAAAATTGCATGTATATTGACATGGTATTGGTTAGTAGAGTAATTCACATATTGTATAAGGAAATTAGTATGCCATCAGCTGAAAACTACTCATTAGCATGCTCTGAATAATATGTCTAAGGGCGGCCTTAAAAAAAACAGTAAAAAGGCAGAATAAAAATTTTAAAAAAAGTTTTTGTACATGAAAGTAGCTGCTGATAGTGGAAATCTCCTTTCAGTGTAGGGTTACAGGTTTATGCAGCTGGCAGGTCTTTTTCTTTTCAATTTTTCTAGGTACAAGAATGAATTTTGCCTACCAAGATGTAGACATTGATTTAGGATTTGTTCCAGCCCAGTTGTTGCCATAGAGTTCTGCTGGATCGCGCACAACTATAATAATTTTTTGCAGTGATCAGCAGACAGGGTGGATGAGTTGGTACGTTTCACTGCTTCTCCAATTTCAGATCACCTATAAAGCGCAGAGTAGTAAGTGTATATAAGCGAAGAAGAAAAGAGATGAAGGAAGAACATGGGAACAGGGAGAAATATCACCACTTATTCGCACCCTCACATGCAGGCTTGGAGATGAAGGGTGAACAATCTGCCCATTTTGCAGCTGACAGAGCTGATATTCTTGTCCTTGAAAGAAATGCCACAAAGCACTGTCAGCTGTCTTTCTTCTTCTAATCACTTCCCAAACTCTTCTCAGACTTGAAGTCCCAGGGGAATTTTTTATTGTCTTTCCCCTTTCTTTTTTTTCTGCAGGGTTCCTCTTGTCTACTCATTCATGGACTTTTGCCATTTGCCTCAACTCTGTCCCACTGAAAACACTGAGGATACTTTAATGTGACAATGAATCATCATATTAAAATATCTGTCATACTGTTAGATTGCTGCAAAGAAAATCAAAGATTAGCAACATATCTTCAGTGTTGTTCATTTCCAGTAATCTGGTTCTGCTTTGAGAATTGTATTTTTTAGTGATAGTTTGACAAAATTTACAGGAATTTTTATAGATAGATAATTTTTATGGACAGATAATATAGACAGATGGTTTTAATAGTTAAAACAGAATGGCTTTTGTTTTTATTTTAGGAAGCAAAGGATTTCATTAAAGGAAGCAGAAATATACAGCTAGAAGAGATCTCAATTAGAGATTGTTAAACTGTAAACAAGAAGAACATGAAGTGTTGGTGTTTGGTTTTTTTTTTAATTGATGCCTCCAGAACAACCGCCACATTGGAAACAGCAGGATTCAGCCTTAAAACTGCATTGTGCATTGGTACATCAGTTTCATAAGTTCTGCCCTCCCTTCTTCTTCTGTCTCCTTTCCCTTTCTTTTTGGCTCATATGAGACCTGACATAAAACAGAAAGGTTACTGACTTTACTGCAGTAATAAAGGTCTGACGCAGAACCTCTTGATACTGTGTTTTTTAACCTAAGAGTGGCTGAAATATCTCATCCCCATTTCTCACCCTGTTGGGATAAGAAGGTTCAGTCCCAGCTCATGCAAGAGGGACTGAAATGCATACATTTATATTATAGGTTTCCCAAATGCAAGAGGAACAATTAAAGGAAATTTCTCATGTCAAGACCTTCTACACAAACTCTTTGCTATCTTCTTTGCTAACTTATAGTTGTATGTTCATTTAGGAGGATTATTGTGAGATCAGCACTAACACAAGGAAAGGTGCTTCTTAGCCTTCTGCATTTATTTCACTTTTCACTATGCTTTATCATGTATATTCATAAAACAAGCTGATCATGGATTGGTAGTTAGGCAGTACAGTTTGTCTGTACACAAAAGAACTTAATAGAATTTGCTAAAAAAAAAGCTAATTTTCACTTTCTCTGTGAAGTTTTAGTAGGTCTTTTAAGCTACTGAAAGTTTGGGAGAATAGCAACTCTCAAATCCAAGAATAATAAATATTATTTATTATCAAGTTTAAATGTTTAATTCTTACACATTTGAAAGCATTCTCATTTGCACTCCATCTTTTTGATCTGTAGTGGGTATTACTGTGATATACAGTAAAGTCTCCGCTGAGTGTTACTACATAGATAAATGGAAGTGTAAGAACTTTATGATCTGTTTTTGTATTTGTAAAAATACATGTGTCTATGGAAACTTGCTGGAACAACAGACAAGAGGTTTTTCCAAGATGGGAGGTGAGAAACAGTCCCTGTAGGCAAAAGCCTCCAGTTGCTTAGATGTGCATCATACTGCACCAAAAGCAGTATCTGCTTGCTTTTGGTGGATTTTTTTTTTTCCTGGATAATCATAATAGAGGTATTTGTATAGTAAGGGAAGAGCTTTGTTTCAGTCCTGTGCAATACGGTAACTAATATTTCTTACCTGATTTCATTTTTCTCTGTTTAATAAAGGCCATGAAGAAGTGGCATAAATTAGTTCCATGAAATTCGCAGGGTGATATATCTGGGGTTTGAAATAATGGAGTCAAAGGAAGCATTGCTCTCTGGTCTTGGCTTCCTATTAGACTCACATTTTAACTTTTCTTACAACTGCCAAACTGGGAGGGGAAAAACCCAAAAAACAAAACAAAACAAACAAACAAAAACAAACAAACAAAAAACCCACCAGACCAAACCCAAACAAAATATTTCAGTACACTTAGCCCTAAATTATATTCTTAAGCTCCATCTTACACTAAATATTCGTTGCTTTACCTGATTATCACATAATCTGATTATGCCATTTTTTGCCAATTAAATGTATTATGGATAGAGGGTAAGAAGCAAGAAAAATGCCAACAATATTTGCATTCTATTTCTGCAGTAATATTGGGATATTTTTTATATTTCACATAATCTCCCAGGTTCAAGTAGAATGTTTCATCCATTTTTATTATGGTCAGTATTGCACATGGTCTCTGTGGGAATACATCATAAAATTAGAGCAACACCTGGAATAACTGCTATGTATGTAATATGGATACCACAGTGATTAATTGTATTCTGCAGCCCAGGTCTGCTTCCTTTTAATTGCAATTTGGGATAATTTTCATCCCACATTAAAGGCAATCGTTTATCCATAATAACATCTGTAAATCTAGTTACAAACACACTGCAGCAGCTTTACTGAATCTCTAATACCCCTTTGTAGCAAACCTTTGCTTGTGATAGTAGCTAAATTTTTTACGGCCTAAGCTAGACAGAGAGTAGTATATTCAAGAATAAGTACTGTAATATTAGGGCTTATCTTTCCAAATGAAGTAATATTTTACCTGACAAGAAGCTCAGGAAAGTATTCTGCTGTCTTCAGAACATATTCAGATATAGTGGTGTTTTTTTGTCAAAGTACTGAAGGATCAGTATTAAGCCAGATATGGATTGATATAATTTGGTTTGCAATCTTGCAGGAAGATTTACTAGCTGTCTGTACTTATGATATTTGTCCAGGCATTTTAAGGTCATTGGTGTTTTAGTGAATTTGGAATCCTAGTTTTAGCCTGTGTATTCCTTTCCATAGTCGTGCCGTCTGTTGCTCTTTCTAGTCAATTTAGATAGACTTATCAGGCTATTTACTCAGAATTGAAGAAGCAGGAGCTGTCTCTATTGTTGGGTTATTCTTCTCCTTTGTTTGATAAATGTTTGCTGTCATGGCTCAATAAGGTATGAGCTGCAGTCTGTTAATTTTGACAGTTTGTATTTGCTGAGGATGCTTGGCTTGCCTTTACAAATATTAACCTGATTCCACTTTATTTATTTACTTTTATTAATTTCTTGCATAATTCTGTGATCAACCATGTGGCCATTATTAACACTGATTGGACACATAGTTGAATGCAATTTTTTATCAAGTTGAAGAGGAGGAAACTTGATTTAGATTTTTTTCAATTAGCTTGACAGATGCATAGATAGCACTAGATGGATAGATTAAAATTTAAAAAAAATGCTTGCACAGACAACATAGACAATAATTAACACTGTAATTACTATTTGAAGCTTGCACCTGATGAGGTTTTTTCACATGAACAGACCTAATTATTCTCAATTTAATGTAGGGACATTTGCATCTGAGATTTTAGTTTTTAAAAAGTACATAAAACAAACTGAAGAAGCATGAAGTGAGTCATTAATGGAGGTACAGCAGTTTGACAAAGTCCATTATTAATAATAATTCAAAATGGAGGTTGACCTGTTTTCCTTTGACACTTTTAATTGTAAATATATATATATATTTATAAAACTCTGTAGGATGAAGTACATTTAGTTGAAGTTGTGCAGCCTAGCCGGATGAAAGATTTTCATAATTAGGTGTTTGTTACTTGATTGTTCTACTCCTGTTATATGAAGAGTAGTATGTCTCTTTTTGCTTTTCCCAGGTCACTTAGAACATCTTTTTGGCTAAAATAGTTCAAGACTTCTCCATATTTTTGTCAATATATATTCTTTGGGCCTGGCATAAAATCCCATTTCTTTGTTCAGAATCCTAGTCATTAACATCTTTTTTTGGAGAGAGGGAAATGCATCAGGAAGCATCATTATCTGTTCTGTCCTGTATATTTAATTTCTGTGTTTAGGCAATCAAATAACTTGTTCTTTTTGCTGCAGGTGTGCACAGAAGCATGTGCTTTCAATGGCCTTTGAACACTAACCAGTAGAACATCTCTTCACAGTTTTATTAATTGGTTGTTTCATTCAGCATATCATTCTTTCGCTTTTTCTTCATGGGCTATGTGAGAAAAAATAAAGGGAACTTTGATTATAAAATGCTGTCTTGGTTTGGAAAGACAGGTATCTGCCAGGGAAAGCTGGAGCTTCTTTTGGAATGGCGAATGTAAACCCCCTCCCTCCAAGTTATAATTTGCAATTAGGGACTTTCAGGCAAAGGTCTGGGAATAGGAATAACGGTTGTTTACTAGGAATATTAAAAATACAAATGCAGTAATACGAAAAAACAACCAAAGAAACAAACAAAAATCCTAGAAACTGTGACAGAGTCAGAAATAAAACCTGACACCCTGTTTGTCAAGGTGTTGGAAGCAGTCCAGATAAATCCTCCTGGAGTAGCAGATGTGGTTCTGTTGGAGTAGAGATGATCATGTAGAAGGCTCCAGTGATGGTGAGAAGGGCCTGGTCTTTCCATGGGAAATCCAATGGAAAAACAAGCTGCCCTACTGTTCTGAAATCTCAGCTTTTATCCACATAGGAATGCTTGGCTCCTCCCACTGGGTGGAGCATCTCGTAATGGGATGATGTGATTTTATCAGTCATGGGGTGAGCCTTATTAACAGAAGGAGGATGGGTGGTGGAAGAGATAAGAACTCTGCCCTACCTGGTTTTAACAGCTGGCCCATTAACAGAAGACACCCACCCCCTCCCTCCCAGAGTTATGAGGAATGGGTCATGGAAGAGATAAACACCTCCCCAGCCAGTTTCAACAGATGGCAAATGGAATACACATTTTTGGTTACATATTGCAAGACAAAGTGATTGATAGCCATAGTGTATTTTTGACTGATAGCTATTTTGATTGATAGCTATAGTGTATTTTTTAAAATGCCGTGGCATGCAACTCGAAGCTTTTGACATTTGCTGCAATTCATTCCAGGGAATGGCTCATATAGCAAAAAGGAGTTGGACAAAATGGGATTATATCCAAAGTTAGGAGTGAAACAAAGAGAATTAAAAATCTGAATCTTCTAAATGAAACCTTGTGGGGGGGTGAGTAAAGTTACCCTTTTTTTAGTAAGTATAGTTTTATGGGATAGATAGCAAAAGAGAGTCTGCTCAGTATGTTACCTGGCTAGCCTTTCAGAATTTCTTCACCCAGACACCAATAAACTTTTAGCATATGGCAGAAGCCTATACATCGAGCCACATGACAAGTCTCTGCAACCAAAACAGTGCACCATGTACAGTAAAAGGAGATGAATTTCTAAAACAGTGACAAAAATATCCTCTGCAGCAGTAGGACAATGATAAGCATATTCTGTTCAGAAATGAAAGATTTCTCATTTCAAACTCAATACTCTTTAATGTTTTGGACCAAACCAAGGATTAGCAGCCAAATTATGAAAGGAGTTCTGTTTAGACACACTGCTAGAAATTATTTTGAAGACTGTCAGGTTTAATGTACTGAAATATAATCCTGGAAGTGAAGCTCTGCCTTTCTTGCATGCTATGGTGATCATAAACTAGAGATGGGAAGAAAGGGTATAGAGAACGGCAAACAAACCATTTAGTCTTGATGAGCATCAAAAAATTCTAATTCGGCAGCTACATTTTAGGGAAAAATAAGGAAGAAATACTGGGTTTTCATGCCTCAAAAATTCAGCAAGGTACTTTGCTCTAGCTTATGCCTTATAAATGAAAGATAAGAGGAAAGACAGCAAAACAGGAATCCACTTTACTGGTTCTGTCTATGAAGTTGATTGAGGCTGACAAGAATTAACAGATTTTGTTACTAAAGATAGATGTCCATCTAACTCATCTGTATCAAGCTTTTGATTCATGGGGAGTTTCACCTTCTACTTTTGATAGTTTTGATATTATTCTTGCAGGATAATTCTAGCAAGAAGAACCTGTGCTCTGTCCTTCATTGTAGAGATACTGTAGTCCAAACTTTAGCTTTCTAGTTAGTTTCTGGTCTAAAGTAGGACAAAAGTAGAATCTGTTCATGTAAGTCATAATATGTACAATATCTGTCAATAGCACATCTGTATAACTGTCTTTAGGAACAAGAAAAACCTTGTGCACTAAGGCAAGCTTCTTTCCCATAGATACTCAGAAAAAGCATAATGAAATCAAGCTACAATGCAATTTTTATAATATATTAAAAAACAAAGTGTAACTGTACATATAAGGAATTAGTTGAACAGATGATCTGCGTGAAGTAGCTTAATCAGTCAAGTAAGGCATAAGTACAGCTAATTTGTGTTCAAGCAATGTGATTGATGGATGACTCTGAGGTCTCTTTGGATTGTACTTTTGTCTGAGTCATCCCAAGTGAAAAAAATAGAAAAATTCTCCCTTTCAAGAGGATATTCTCAACTGGAGGAATACTGGAATAACCCAGGAAATCTAAGAAAGTATTTTAATTGGAGAATTTATTCTGACATATTTATCTCTTAAAGATGAGGGTGAGAATTGCAGTAGTCCTTACGTTTTCTATGTACTAAAATTGTGATTCTGCTTGTGTTTTATAGCCCTAACAAGTAGAGTATTGTAGAGAAACCTTCCGAGTCTAGTCAGTGGAGTTTGGATTGTCTCCATTTTTTCTCTTACTTGAAATTCTTGTGCAAATGAAGCTTTTGCTTTAGAAAACACCTTTAGCACTACTGGCAAAACTTGTAAACATGAAGATTAAAGGAATAACAGAAATAAATACAAAATAATCATTCTTTGAAACAACAGTAATAATAACATCAAGAGACAAGACAACCCCTTAGATTATTTAATGCTAATCTTGTTTTGTGCAATGAACTAGAGAGTATTTTTTGCAGAGAAGATGTTAAGATAGTATTTATGCATGCTGGGAGGTTTCAGTAGAACTCTTCATTGTCTTTGTTTTCTAATATTCCATGCAGATTGAATTTTCTTAGTAGTCCTTTATGTGCAGTGTATACCAATCCAAATCAAGACTGGGTAAGATCTGCCTTTCTATCAGGCATTCTGGTGATTACACTGACTTTATTAGACCAGCATGGTGTCTTCAGAGCCACATACAACTCTGCAATACTTTTCTGCCAAAACAATACTGGGTAAACGTAAAGGTAAGCTTTGTAATGCTTTGACAAGACAAAGTAGGAGTGTTTTCTGCATATTTTAAGTGGAAAAAGAGAAAATCTGGAGGTACAGAAACCAGACTCACTGAGTTTTGGTTGGTTTTCTGTCATTAGCAATTTCCTTGGCATTCCATTTGCTTACAATTTTTTTTTTTTCTGCAGAAGTGATCCTAGTTACCCAGTCTCCTAGCGTTAACAGGGGATAGTATGTACTCTGTTCAGTAAAGAAATGCCAGACATTGGAGATTTTCACTGGATCACAGGGAGACTTTTCTTTCCAGGATCCATTAGCTGTACTATTTCCAGTGACAGCTCAGCCATTTGGGCAATTTTGAATTAAGAAAGAATTGAGAATAATAAAAGTCTTCTTCTCTTGGATCCATCATCTATCTACTTGTTCCCAAGCATCACAAATTTCGGGAACTTATGGTGCAAACCAACAACACAGGTTAATGTCAGCACACCTGGGTCTGTCTCTGTACCTCACCTAACAAACAGCACTTAGGAACCATGCAGATGCACTGTGTAAATCTGCTGGCCAATCTGAATTCTACAGAGTTTGCATGAACTGGAACAACTAATCCATCTGGATATTAGCTTTTCACAATAAACAAGGTTTAACTGGTTGAATATAAGCTGAATCAGGCTTCAGTTGTCTGTTGCCTCCTTATGATGCTAGTTAATATAGTTACCTGTAGTGTGCCAGAGACACTGACACTGAAGAATCATAGGGTCTGCTGGGGAAGAGACCAGAATAAACCACAATATAAATTCACCCTTTGAACACTAAGTATCTCCTGTACTGTTTTTTTCAAAAAGTGCAGCAGAGACGTAAAAAAGAGTACAGAGATGGGCAAAAAAATGGAACAACTTTTGTATGAAGAGATAGTTATTAATGAACCTGAAAAAAAGTGAATGGGATATGATCTAGATGTCCTGTAAAACTGAACAGTGTGAAGGCAAGGAGCGTAATACTATTCTCTGTTTCCCACAACACAAAAACATCAGACAGTATTGGGCACAGTTTTCAGAATGAATGAAAGGTTCCTATTTCTATAATGTATTATATACCTTATTCCAATGTAGGTACAGGCTTTATGTTAAAAAATAATAATTGTCATCGTTTCCAGTGCAGACAGATAAAACTGCTGCTGTTTCAAAGCAATTCTTTTACCCTTACCAGTGTTCCAAATTTCATGTATTTTTGTCTTTATGTCAATGGGGTAAAAATAATTAATATCCTGTGTCTGCCTTCCTTCTTGCCCCAAGTTATATGTTGAGGTGTTTTTTAAGTTTCCACTTAATGTCAAATGTAACTCTGAAATATCAAGAGTGCTGGGAAACAGAGTAGGTGAAACCTTACAGTGAGGTTTCATTTATAATTTTGCTGCTGAACTGCTTTGGTGCTGCATGGTTTGATATGACAAGCGCTGGATGGCTGACAGTCTTCCCAGAACACATATCCCACTTCAGCCAACAGTTCTTGGGTATGTGGTAGGAATGTCTTGATGTATCTACCTACCTTCTGAGAGGTAAGAATTGAATTAGAATACAATAAATGTATTAAGATGGTCATAGTAGTCCATATGACTCAGTTTTCTGGATTGTATGCTGCCACAATCTTACAAGAACAGACTGACATTTCAGAGATGTAGTGTTTTCACCTGGATTTAACACCTTCCTCAGCCATGAATCCATCATCAAACGGCATCTGGCCCTTTAAAAGACTTACAGTTTTTAGCTTAAGCAATTTCTTAGATGTCACTCTAATGTGTCGTACTAGTTTCCTCTTCTCAAGGTGAGGCAGCTTGTGTAAAACTATCAGTTGCTATTAAAAAATAATTTCTTTTCCTGTGATACAAACATACAAAATCCTTTAAAATCTCCTTAGCCCCAAAAGTAGCACTATCCTGGCTGCTTTAATCTGGTCACCAGATTATACCCCACTCAGCACAGTTCTCTCCTGGTAAAATTTTTTTCATCTAATTTTTCACATCTCTGAAATGCATGTTTAAAAATTCTCTTTGTTGGATCACATCTGTGTATTGCCATATAAGTAACCATGTGACTATACATACATACATATATATGTGCAAAGAAACTGCATATATGTTTGTCATGTGTGTATTAATGTGTACGTATGTTTAGTTCAAGCCCAGTTTACACAGCTTTATAAAGGTTTACATATGGCTAGTATAAGTTAAAATAGCAATTGCAAATACTAGGAGTGATATCATGGCACTTAGTGGCCACATTTTCTTTTGGCCACTAATTCACATATGTGCTTCTATAACGATAATCATGGTAAAGACTATAGTTTTTATCTTTGTTTTTATGAGGTCTGCAAAGATGTTTCTTGAAGTTGTTATTCTGGTTCGAAAGTTAACACTTTTTACAAAGAGGCAAATGTGACCTTTTTAAAGGAATACCATTCTGGAATTATTTTTGATCATTAGCGTACTTTTCTGTATTTGAACATGGACCTTCTATATGCTCTATCAATACAATAGCTGTTGTGGGTCAATTAATGGATTAATTAATTAATGGTGTTGTTTAGCCTTCTGTATATATTCATGAATCTTCTGTGACACTGGTGTCACAATATAGGTCACTTTGGCTAGCATAGAAATCCTAAAATCTCCACAAGCACTGATGAGAGCTCATTATTTTCAACAGCCTTGCAGATGAGGGATGTCAAAAAGGAAGTACAGAAATTTATGCACCATGGTTATGTAAAGGAGCTGAATGGTGTTACATTTTACTAAAAGTAAAAAAAAAATCCCCAGAAGTTTGTGAATGTGTGTGTGTCTGTTTTTAAATTTATATTCTCAAATCAGGTTATCCTTGACTCCATAACCATTTTGATTTGGATTTTTCATCTTTATTTGGGTCTATTGTGAATAAAGAAAGAAATGCAGTAATAGGTACAATTTATTTTTTTAAAAAACAGAACATTAAATTTACATCCATTACCCTCCTACTGTGAAAAGAGAAAGTCTAACCCAATTACCATCAATTTGTCCTGTTTCATGGTCTTGCTTGGAGATTCCATATAATTTGTGGATATTGATCAGTCTTCATGTCTCTACAAGTTCAAAAAATATAACATTACATCTCATTTTAGTAGCTTTGAATAGAAATCATGAAAAGATATGTTTGAAGATTTCTTCTGCACTGAACTAGATACTGGGCCAAGAACAGAATTAAACTTTTGATTCAATTTATATGAAATATTATCTGTTTCTTAGTACTTTAGTGTTTTTTTCTTGAGAGTGAGGGAGCTGTTAGATTTTCTAGTTTGTTTGCTTTTGTAAATACAACTGCAAAACCAGAAGTGTCAGAAGTGTTATGCAAACATGTATATTTATGTGAAAAATGTTTGGATGTTGTTTTAAAGTAGCAGTAATTTGTTTTTGAGCAGCCTGGTCTTGCCGATCCTACACTGATTGAACCTCTGTAAGCACGAAAATTGGCTGCATTTCTATCATTCTTTCACCTCTGTTTGAATGTCCTGTGAAGCACGTTTCAAACTTCATTCCTTTGGTCTGTCATCCCAAACCAAATTAACTGTGTAGAGAGGTTTGGAAAGCAGTGAGGAGTTATTACTTCATGGACAAACAAATGGCAAAGCTGCTTTACTACTTTTTAGTTAAGCATGTTCAACACATTTGTTTACAGAAGCTTAAAAAGTTCATGCATTTCCATAACACATAAAATAATCTATTGGTCTTACTCACTGCATTCAGGACATGTCAATGCAGTAGAGATAGCTGGAATAAAAAGAAAATTATTAGCATTTAATTAGAGAATGCTGGAAAGAACAAAATGCCCAACTGCTGGTAGTAACTGACTATCACCCTTAATCCAGAATGAAAATATTTATGAAAGGTTATCCTTGAGGTTTGCATTTAAATTAAGGTTCCAGTTTTCTGTCTTCTTTGTTATGGGTTTCCTCAGCTTCTATATATAATATTTTTCCTTAAAGACCTTCAAGTGCTCAGTATTCCTGAGCCTTCATTTAACCTTAATTATTTATCTTTTTTTTAGCAATGAGTAGTTTTTGCCAAAAACTATTACTGGTTATTTTTGCTTTAATACAGTAATCCAGGTTTTTAAAACTCTTACGTTGCCATTGCAATCTTACTCTTCAGGTATACCCTTTAACTTTCTTTGGTCTAGCTGTTCTTTTCTTCTGTATACAGAGAGACATGTCATTCTTTTCCTTGTATACTCATTCCTTATACTTCTATGCAGAATTACAGGTTGCCACCTTCTAGTTGTCACCATGCCTCAGTTTACTGATGCCTTAATTGGCAGGCTCATGCAAGTTCATGGTCATCTTCTCATCTTCTTTTCCCACATGTCATTTCTTAGAGAAGCAGGATCTCAGACAGGTTTCCTGTAAAATTGATCCTGTGGTCCCATAAAACACGTGCTTTTTGCTTGCCTGTAGATATAGGAACGTGCTTATGATTAGCAAATATTTAGTAAGCTTGCTGAATTTCAAAGATTGTTTTGTGTGGTTTCCAAAGTCATCTGTGTGTCTAAAATTTAATGGTCCAGAAATGAAATACACATTTTTTTTGTGGACAGCAAATTGACTGTAAGTTGGTTTACTGTAAATCATGAAAGTTTAAACCAAAAAAAGAAGTAATAATAAGAGACATTAACAATGTGCAGGAATATATATATTTTTTTAAATGGCACCGGGTGTTGTAACAGGTGTGTGGATGCAGCCTCTTAACATTGTGAATACAGTTCTTTCCTTAGTTATGGCTCTTTTTCTTCAAATCTTGTTCCTAGTATTAAATTAGAACTGCCTTCTGTTTCCAGTTGGATTATTATGAAGGTTTGAAGTGGTTAATTATGAGAGACAGAATTGTACTCTACTTTGAATCTGAATCAATGTCATGTTGTCTTCCTAAACTCAACCTGTGAATTTTGAACAACAGGCATATTTACCTCTTCTAGGAGGACCTGGACAATCTGTGGGGCAGAACTTGGTGATAGAATGAAGTTATGCCCAGATAGCATTCTTTCTCTTTCTTTTCCTGGCTGGATTGTCACTGGTGTGAATGAACCATCCTTAGCATTGTGATGACTGTGGGGTTTGATGGCCAGAGGTTAGAACAGCACATAGCTACAGAAACCTGAAGTCCCAAGCCAGAACACTCTGAGCTTTGCAGTCTCAAGCATAGGCACCACGAACAGTTCCCTGTCAGTACATTAACTTCTTTTGTTGGGATTCTCAATACTTTTTTAGTTTTATTTGTGTGGTACTAAACACATTGTTTTGAGTCAGGTCCATACTGTGCTGCAAGATTTTGGGGTTTTGCCTGGAATTCAATTTCTGCCAAAAAAACCCAAACAAAGCCACCCTGCTCTTTCTTTTAAAAAGTTACTAATCTCCTGAGAAATGGATACTTTATGGATTGTAACACTGCAGGACAATTCAGGTTGATGGAGACTTCAGGGGTTTTCCAGTCCAGCACTCTCCCCCTAGCAGACTCAGCTGTGGATCAGGCCAAATTGCTCAGGGCTTTATTCTGTGACAGCTGGAAACCCTCTCTGTGCCTAGGACAGGGCTGCCCTTTGTACCTGCCCTGGTCACCTGAGGGTCCCACTGGCCTCTTCATCCCACCACCTGTACAGAAGGCCTGCCCTCATGCATATGGACCTGTCTGCCACCCCGGTTTGGTGCCCCCTACAAGCTGGCAGGGTGCACTTGGTGACCTTTCCAGGTCACAGACAGATATGTTACACAGGACCAACCCCAGGGCAGTCCCTGTGGGATCCCACAGCGCACCAACCTCCAGGAAGGTACGACCTGGTGGCCATCCCATCTGAGCCAAACCACTCAATCCATATTTACCCCCCTGGTGGGGCACACACCCTATACCACGCTTGGCAGCAGGGATGTTGTGGGAAAATGTTGGAAGCCTTTCTGAAGTCACCCTAAATGATAGCTCCTGTCTTCTCCATGTCCACAAATTCAGTCATTTTATAACTGAAGGTATTCAGCTGGTTTGCACATGAATCACTTTTGGTCAAACCACCACAACAACTTTCCATCACCTTCTTCTCCTTCATATTCCAGAATGTGCTTCTAAAGGACCAACTCCATGAATTTCTGGACAGCTCCCAGGGGTATCAAAGTAAAGCTTGTAGCTATCCAGTTACTTTCTCCCTATAGGCAGAGATTTCCCACAATCTCCAAGACTTTTCTTGAAGAATGGCCTTCCAAGAACGTCAGCCAGCTTCCTTAGCACAACTGAGTACAACCCATTAATTTATTTAGACCTCACAGTAATTGTGGACTCATCCTCCTCTGGTCATCCTCCTTCCTCTTAAATCCTATCCTTAAATACAGAGAAAGCCTCATTAATGAATATTGAGACATAAGTCATTCCTGGTTTAAGCCACCCTCATCTGCCTCTGTGTTAGAGCCCTATGTGTTTGTGCTATCACAATGAGAACCATCTTCATCTCTTCTCTTCCCTGTCTACCTTTACTGTAAGTTTTTACTCATCCACTGCTTACTTCAGTTGTGTGACCTTTCCCTCCCAATCTTAGACACTGGTTTTGTTTCCATCCATGCGCAGTGTGTGCCTGCCCTGGGGTGGGAGCCTGACATCCAGAAACTGGTCCTGTGGTCTCTTCTGCTCCCATTTCCAAGCACCCTTTTCTTTCAATTCTAAACATCATTTATTTACTACTCTCTGGGTTGTCATCTCTCTTCCCCACTTCTGTTTAAAAGACTTCTCAGTGCAATTTAATCTTTCCACAGAAATCATACTTTGCACATCATTAATACCAAGGAGAGATTTGGATTTTATATAATTGCTTCCCTTCTATCAGGGGATATTGTTCCCCACCTGAGGTCTTGCCTATGGCTTTTGAAGTCACGATGCCACCCTGTGTACAGCAGCATTATTTAGATTTTAGAACAGATGTACACTTAATAGAGGAAGGACTGTGACTAGTTGATTATAGCTGATAAAGCCTGACAATAATTTCCTGAAAACATTCAGATTTTTTCATATTTTTCTGATTATAATCTTGAAACTCTTAACCTATCATTGCTGTATGAATTTCTAATACATTCTGTAGCGGTTTGTATTTATATTCTCCTGTCTGGAAGTTTGTTTTCATAGTTTAATATTTTTATTTCTTTACTTTTTTCCTCATGAAATAGAATGTTTATATGTGTAAGTTCTTATTAATACTTGATATGTATGAATTTAAGTTCATATGAATAATTTTAATGGGTTTGTAATTGAAATTGTGGTCATTGCCATGATATTCTCATGTTTTCCATATATATATTCATGCTCAGAGTTTTGTTTCATACACAGAAAATCTCATGAACAGGCCATAATGAGTTAATTCTCAATATACAGCCAAGCTGGGGACTAAAATTTTAATTTTGCAACTATATTTACAGAAATCCAGGGTCAAGTATTATGATTAAAAAATTTCAGTACCTTAGTACGTCAGACAATTTTTTTAGCTAAATCTCTTGCCTTACTCAAAGATTGTCAGTAGAAATAATTCTAGTCACCTAGCTGTCCCTACAAAATTAGCAGGTTCTTCACACTTTTGTTTTAGATCAGCAGTTTCAGAACGCCTTAAACATTTCAGACTTCAGTCAGGAGGCCATTTTTAATAGCATGTCAAAATGACTGTATCATAACCTATGGAACTTCAATGGGCTTTGGCATTAACAAAGCTCTTTTAGTGAAAATTTGAGTTGTTTTAAAGGCATTTCCAATTTTTTTTATTTTTATCTTTCTTTCTCGCTTTGACATTACAGTTGCAGTAAAGGACCAGAAGGAAGGATTTCCAGCTACCATTTTAGATTTTAACTGCAATGTCTTCAGCTAAGTCAAGAAGATCTCTTAGAGTTAAATGCCTGACAGTGAAGATTATACTCATAATGCTGGAATCATCTTCCAGCTGAAGTCGTCACATGAGCTGATATTGGCAAAGAACATGCTTTTGTGAGTTCATGCCTTTGAGCTCAGCCTCCACACTGTCTTACTGACTTGCAGAAATTTTCACCTACTTTCACACACACCCTCACAGTTACAGACAAGACCTGTTGAAAAGCTATTTGTACCCCGAAAGTATATAATAGCTGTAATATGAAACAGGAGGATGTGCTCCTGCTCATGAGAAGAGGATAAAGATTCATTGTTGGAAGACTGCTGAGATGAAGATGTCTGAAATATATTTATATTTTTTTTTTATATATAAAATGTAAATAGTTTGTTAAGAGATTAAAAATACCTAGAATTATTTCCAGATTTAATAATGTTCTGTCTTCAATTTTTTATGAATGGAGCTTATTTCAGGCAATAAATTGCTCCTACACTCTCTGTTTTAAGTATTCCTCCAGGTGTCCTGTACTCAAACATGTTTTTATGGCCCCATAGGAATCACAATACATTTCTGTTACTTGGCTGAATGCATAGAGCAGCTCCTTGAATCATGCTCCCTGTGTGAATTATGAATTGAGAACTTCTCTTCTGCTTTATTTGCTGAAAAGGGCAGCCATTCCTGTTGATAATCATTCCTGTGAGCCAGCAGAAAACTTCAGAAAGTGATCACAGATAGAATGAAAACAATTGGACTTGATTAAAAAAAAAAAAAAGGACTGAAAAATATTAATAATAACTTGCACTATAACCACTAATAGTTATCATTACTGTGTTAGATGAGTTAGCCAAGTTTTTCCTTCTGCAAGGTACTGTAAGTTTTGGCACAGTCATCTTCCATCCCTTTTGCCCTTTGAACATGATATAACCTACAAGTACTTAGACGAAGACACACATCCATGTGTGTAGCATGAAGGTGTTAGATCATAACACTGCAGCTACATGAAATGGAGCAAGGGACTTTTGTCTGGAGCTGCAGAAAGGGCCAATCCCCTTTGCAGGCCGAATCTTCCCAAACCAAACAGTTTCTGGAAGGTGCAAATGACACTCTTTCCTGGAAAGGAACTATGAATAAAAACTCAATCAGTGACTCTCACAGTTCTTTATTCAGAAAGGAATACGTTACAGATTTCATGTAATTTTAACAAAATACTTCTTTATAAGTTAATTTGAGCATATTTTAAATATATGTATTTTCCCTGCAATAGATACCACAGTTCTGATACAAATTATCCTAACTACAGAGCAATCATTTTATATAGACTTACGTGTTTTTTAAAGAATGATCTCAGACAGTATTGTGTTGCTTATTATGATACCAAATAGGCATATTCTTAAAACTGTAGAAATAAATTGAATCTCTGAGTTATTTTTACAAGCACACAGTAAAAGTTTTTAAAACTTTTTTTTTCGTTCCTATTAAAATGTTTTCAGAAAGGTTTCTTTATTTTGGCATATCAGAAGCTTTCAAGCATGATTGGAATTCTGCATGGCATCATAGTTCTGATTTACATGTCCTCTTAGAGACACAATTCAACTGTAAATTAATTATGGAAAATAATGGGACTCTATAATTAAGATTTGGGAAAATTCAGTAAGATTATTTTCTATTGCATTTTAAACATTTTTTATATTGAATACATATGCTCGAAAAAGGGGATTGTATTTTTCTGTGCCTGAATTTCTGAGTCATTCATAAACTGCCAATAAGCTGCTGAAGTGTCTAGTTACATTGTGACTGAAAAATATAACTCTAAAAAGTTAGTAATTTTTTACTTAAGTGCTCTGCTTTATATCATAGTTGATATGAATCAGCACCAGGATTGTTTGTTAGGTTTTATTAGGACAGAAAGATAGTCTTGACTGCCAACTGTCAAACACTGAGTTTCAGTTCATTTCTGGTCCTTCTATGCAACATGGGGAAGCCAATCAGAGTTTTTAGGCTTGCTAAAAAGTAAAAGAATATATCGGAAAGAGGGTGACTGTGTTTTGCCTAAGTCATTACATGTTGATGGAACTATGTTTATTAATCACAGGAAAATAATGCACAATGTTATTTTGTAAAATTATTATTATTATTATTTTGTTTAAAACACAGATGTCTGAGGYATACTGGAAGTATTATTAGAGGGATAGAAAATACAGCAGCAGCATAAAAGCAATTATTTTTACCTATGCAAATGTTGAGCAGATGGGTTAGCTTCTTCTTTGTGGTGGTTACATGCTTTCTGGTTTGACACTGTTCAGGTATAGACTACAGCATACACAGCACAGGGATGTACCATCCTTCACTCATGACAAGAAACTTGTACATAAATAATATTAGAAAATTATTGCTAATAAAGTAGTTATTTATTGGTCTTTTGTCTCAAAAATATAAATGCATTATTAAAAATCTCTTGTACTCATTTTCTCACAGGAGACTAAGCAAACAAAACTAATGGTTTTCTAGAAAGGTGCTAAGCCTATTAACATATTTGTATAAAAGAATGCCAGTTAGCAATTATTTATTTAAAATTTTGGTTGTGATTCAAGTTGATCATGGTCACGAAATGTTGTCCTTAAGTAGTCAGAGATAAAGGATGTAGAGACTACTAGCCTGTTTCCTAGATGTTCCAAGTATCCAAAAACCCTATTGATTCTCAAGCAAAGAGTGCAGAAAGCAGCCTTGCAAAGCTTTTTGAAGTAGCTGTTGTAGGTTCTTTCTTCCAGGGATACCACTGCATGTTTTGTTACAACAATGAAACCAATAAACTTAATATTTTTTAAGGAAATTGCTACTTTTCTTTGTCCTGACTGCATCCACCAAACTCTTCTTTACACAGTGTCTCTTTTTCCCCTGTTCAGTCAGTACTTAGACACCCACAATATCCAGATGCTCTTAAAATGAAAAGCTGGTTTATACACCCATTCCTGCTTCCAGCTGTTGTTTTTCTGAGGCAGGAACATTCTTAAAGCTCATCTGATCCATCTGCTTTTATAGGAAAGAAATCAAATTGCTAAGTTAAAAGACAACATTAACTGGGAATAACATATTCTATATCTTATATTAAGATGCCTTATTTTGTGCCTAGTGTTGGAAGCTCTTATTTTAGTCTGCTGACTTCATTCCAGAAAATAAAAAATGTACTAAAGATGCAAGTAAATGGAAGGGAATATTCATGTGATTTGGAGAAAATTTAGCAAAGCTAAATAGTGTGAAGAAATTTCTAATGTACAAATTAAGGATATCATATCACTTAAGGAGGAATAGTTCTAAATTTTATTAAAATTAATATTATCGATTTTTTTAATTTGAAAATTTTAATAGTGATTGTCACATATTTTTCTAATAATTATAATCACATCTAAAATATCCCTTAAAAATCCAGCCCTTGAAGTTATGTGCTGTAAAGTGTGCATTTCTGTTGTGAAAATAAAGCTTTCTCAAATGGCATGTCTGCGAATTTTTAGGTAGGGAGTCATTTTTGTCAAATCAGAGTAATTCTTTTCTGAAAAAAATGAATATGTCAATTCATTATTATGCTGAGCTTTCCATGGTAAAATTTAAATGGAGCACTTATTCATTTTAATTGGAATCAAAAGGCTTTAATTCACTAAGTTAAAATTAAGTTTTCTTTTGACTTATCTAGAGGTGAATTTGTATTTCCTTCCCTGCAGGTAATGGCTTATAAGATATGCAAGTCCAGTTCTGATCTGATAGCACTCCAGAAGTGAACAGATTACTCTCTGGATTTCACTTACCTTTAGATAAATTTATTTCATTGTAGGAGGCAAATAGCATTTACTACCAAAATGAGGACAGCCAAATGTTTTGCTATCTGAAACAGACAGGAAACAAGATCAATATAACACTAAGAACATAGTAAAGTTTTTAAAGAAAAAAGATGCAATATTAATTTAGCTCTGGCAGCTGATATTTATGACCTAAAAGTAAACATACTTTTTTTGGTAAAAGTTCCATCTTTTTCTACAAAAAAGGAGTCATCAAATCTCCTAATACACTTTTTGATATTGTATCGTATTGTATTGTATTATATTGTATTTATTTAGAGAGGCCATTTGAAGTTAAAAAATGAGTTCTTCAGTTCTACTGTAAGCTACCACAGAGTTAATTCAGTTCCACTTAATTCCTGAAAAATTTGGATAAGACTATTACTATCACTTTTTCAATAGGTCATGATCATCCTCAGCATTTTTCTTGTCTCCCCTAAGTTTGGGAAAAGAGACATTTTAGCTATAAGGAGCTGCAGCTCATTAAACTCTATAATGTAACAAACAACTCAAAATTTATAGTGGATATTTCCACTGTGTCACAAGGCCTGTAACTTGCACACCTTTTTCTATACCAGGCAGTGTCATCACAAGGTCAGGGAAACTAGTTGTGGATTTGATGTAGTGATGCTGGTTCCACTAGGCTTGAAACCTTATAGTCTTTTCCAGACCTGTTCTAAATCTATTTCATTTTTCATTTCAAAGGGATTCCAAGCAATTATAACAAAGACTATAACTACTGAGAACTTGAAAATGAGGGTGAGAAAGTTCTCAAGTAGATAACCCCTAATAGAAATTATGTAAATATTTAAAAACATGGAGGGGGTCTCAGATTAATATGAAATAGAAACTCCAGCATTTCATTTTAGTAGCTGAGTGCAGCAGAATTAGATCCATGTTCATGCTGGTTTATGCTAAAGGTAATGGACATAAAGAAAAGGAAGTCACTGTAGGCACTGCAGAGATGGCAAAAACTGACCTGAACCTGTGCCAGTGTTCTGCAGGAATGTGAGGTGTTCACACCATAAACACCAGGGAATTTGTAGGAACAATATACTTATAAACAGAGAACTAACATGACTAAGATCTGTACATTTCCAAAATGGAAAATGCATCTAATACAGAACCTGTAACATTGGTACGTGTTAGAGATTCCAGAGGAATTAACTCAAAGTCCACGTACCTGCAGTAAAAAATCAGTAAACATATTAAGTGATTCCTTCTAAAGCCTTTCCATCCATTTGTCAGGATTCCCATGTCTTCTTTATCTGGCAAGACAGTGGAGAACATCTGCATCCAAAGTGACTGCTGGGAGTTTTAGAATACACAAATAAAAATATTTATCTTATTTCTCAAACAGAGTTCACCACTTAGACAACATTTGCTACTGATTTCGCCCTGTTTTGCAGAAAATAAGCATGTCCATGGTACAAACGTAAGGCTTTCTTTGAAATAATATGTTTTAAGTAGCCTCAATATGTTTTCTGAATGTTTGAAATTAATCGGAAAAATAAACCACTAGTCCAGATGTTATCAATGGTGTTGGGTCTCTATTTTATTTTATTTTATTTTATTTTATTTTATTTTATTTTATTTTATTTTATTTTATTTTATTTTATTTGTGCATTTATTAGCTGAATTAAAGCATATTATAGTTCATCTGAAATATCAGCTCAGCATTTCAGTAGTATCTCAAATACCACATACTGGAACATGTTTCTAATTCATAGTATGTTAGATTATGATACACACACTGTACTCTCAAACACAGGCTGCCTTAAGTGTAGATTTTATTTTGCTCTTACATATGCCCAGATGGTAATCTGTTTGCTTTGGGGTGAACTCATGAAATGAAGCATCTGGAGTTTAGAGTGTTTTGATTTGCTTCACTAGTTTCACCAAGTTCTTACTACATTACAAAATATTTATTGCTAGAGCTCTTACCCTGAAAAAATGTAGCCAAAGGGTAAGGAAATCATAAAAGTGTTGGTACCATTTTCCAGATTACAATTCTGCTAAAACTACTGCAGACCTTAAGTGCAGGAGCTCAGTTTCCCAATCTGAAGATGAATGTCATATGTTTTATAAACACAATCCTCTGAAATGAACCAGGTCTGCACTTGAATCACACATCAAGCTACAAGTGCAAGGTCAAACAACACTTGGTTTAAGAACATTCATATAAAGTTGATTTAGTTATAGTGACAGTTCCATATTCTCTTTTATATTGCAAAAAGATATCAATTGCATAGCAGATAAATTACTGCTGTAAAGCATAGTAACTCTTATGTATGCATGCTGAAGAATTATAGATGTAACTTTTAATTCAGGCACTTGTTTCTGTATATTACTGGATAAGAATATATCTGGGTGTGGAAGAGAAAAGTCAGAGGCAATTTGATTTTGTTTCAGAGTAAGGCAGAGAAGCTTTAAGCAAAGCAATTCCTTCATTGGTTCTCCCCCTTTGGTAATCCCCATGGATTTTAGCAGCTCTTAGTCAAGCCATGTCACTGGCACTGAAATTGCTCTGTGTACCCATGGCTAAAGCAAATAGCATATTTCTTGTCTCTGTCAGTTGTAGAAATTATGCAGGGCAACTCTGAGTAACAAACAAAAGATGAAACATGCTTACTCACCAAAGCTAACAAGCAGCGTCTTAACTCTAGGATTTATTGTCTTGTGTTGATTATTGTAACTGTAGGTGGCATTGAAATTAAACTTTTTTTTTTTTTTAATGAACTTCTCCCTAAGTTCTCGCAGTAAATTGTCCTTGGTTTTTAATGGAAAAAAAAAAACTAAATACTCGTTGTTCTGCAAGAAATAAGCATTACGTCATGGGAAGCAATGTTGCTTTTGTAAATAATAGAGGCAGGATAGCTAGAGGGAAGGGAGGCACATGAAAAACATAGTCACATAGAAAATACAAGTGTGCTGTTGGACTTATTCTCATACAAATTAAAGTTTTTCTGATACCTATTCTTTTAATTTCTCATGTTTTCCGATCTCAACAACTATCTGGTCGAAAAGGGAAACACTCTTGAATAAAGGGCCTATTACTTTATCTTGTGAAAAATCCTATTTTCAGAACTAGAAAGGAAAAATTCTAAAACAGGCTGTTGCAACAGTTTAATATGCATCATATAATTCCATTAACTTTTTTCTATCACAGAGGAATTTCTTTGAACCAGCTATCATGCAACAAAAAAAAAGTGGTCTGTGAAACTCTGTATTATGGAAATCTACAGTTAAAAATGATGATTGAATGTTAAATGGTGTGAGTAGTGAGGCTTTTATATATCCATGTTGTCTTTGTCCTGTTCAGAGTGACATATTTAAACTTTGTTTTTATCTCTGCCAGTTCTTAATTGTTATGTAATATAGTTTTGTCAAGTCCTTGGTTCATATAAGTCTGTGCATCTTCCCACTATCCATGATAAAAAGAGATGATTTCTCCTAAGAGAGTGATATAATAATTCCTGGAATTTTAACTAGTTACTCCTAAATGTCTCCAAAATTAAACAAAATTATAGGAGTGTTTTACAGAACATTAGTCCATCATGAGGTATTCACGGCTGTAAGAGAACATATCTGACAAGTGGTGGTGTTACGGATTATTGGAAGGGAGCTGAAGGTATTTCATTGCAAGAAATATTCAGACTATTTGTGTCCATTGGGAATTCTCAATAGCTGTAATTTTCTCAATGAGTAACACACCAAGCAGTGTTTCATCCACCATGCAAGGAAGTGGGATGAGTTGCTGAGACAATTGAGTAGGAGGCATGTATCTATATTAGTTACCTTAATGTTTGGAATAGCACAGATAAAAATAAAAACCTAAAGATGGTACATACATATCAATGAGACATTAACAAAACTGTCTTCTGCTTTTCCAGATACATGTAAGTTGATTGTAAACCTAAGGATCACTTTAGAGATAGGAAGAGGAATCAAACCGACACTTGTGTTGTCTTTATGGAAGAATGCTCTTGGTGGCAAGGAGAACGAGCACTGAAAGGAGAGAGTCAGATGATTATGATTTTTTCAGATGATACTTTGATGTTTATCCTTTAGTGAAGGTTTTTTGCTTTCATTTCTTGATAATTTTGAATTTTGCTTGCAAGATTTTAATAGTGACCAAACACTGTGACTTTCATTAGAAAATTAGTAAATTTTAAGGTCATAGAAAATAAATGTTTGGAAGTAATGATTTTACAAAGATCATAAGCTTCCTCACATCACTTTTGTCATATTTCTTAAACATTAGACTTCGTAAACATTCATTCTAATTGAAGGTTATATGATGATAAAAAATGAAGAGAATGATGGAATTTAATTATTTTATTGCAGAATGCCCCCATATTTTGACTTTGAAAAAAAAAATCAATAAATTTATATGGGCTTTGTGGAAAGGAAATGAGATAATATTTTGGCTTCAAAAATCTAAAATTAATTAGTTTTCGAAAGTCTCATGCATAATCGTTAACATAGGAACTCTAGTAACTTATGATGATATAAACCTTGAGGATATTTTTAAAAGGAACTTTTTTTGCAGTTTCATCATGATTTTAAACCTAAAAATATTGGTTTTGATCACTTCTGATACCTGAAATAAAGTGATGAGGGATGCATATTTTAGATCAGATTATTAAATATGAACCCAAAAGTATATCCAGTTTGAATTATTTAAATATTAGAAATTATTGAAAATATTATCAAAGATGAGATGGATGGGTTCTCAAGAGTACATTACCCACTGCCTTGTCCCAGTAATGCCCTCTGGCTGTATATGTGTGATTTATGATAGATATTTACCCATGTTGCACAATGACAAATACTGGAGGTTCCACAGCTCCTGTAGACATTTTATTTCAGTGCTAGAGCATCCTTAGGATTTTTCCATTGAAGTCTCATATATTTTTCTTCAATTTAGACTCAATACTTCCAGATATGTCAACTTCAAGATCTGATTTTGTTATTACCAGCATTTTCTTGTTTAGAATCTGAAATGCTAAAGTTCAACTACGTATCTACAGAGGATAGTATGCCCTTTAACTCCAAATAGGAAGCAGTGGATATTTCAGTGTAATATCTAGCCCCACAAAACTACACTTCCTCTCTGTCTCTCTGAAACTCCTCTTAGCTGGGGAGAGTGGAATGAAGTCAGGAGAAAAAAATGGTGCCTGTGGGTTACAGTGGTCTGGCACAACTCACCAACTGTACCAAAAGCAGCAATGCTTTGAAAGGCTTTGCTACCTATTCCTAATGCTGACTCTCACAGGTCTTGTTTGGAGACCTTGGTGTGCAGCAGATATTTTTAAATTAATTTCTTCAACACCAAGTCTCTAAGATCCGCTTTCAGAGAAAGTGTGATATCTGTGTCTTACATGGTTCACCTTTTTTATTAGCTAGTTCATTTAGATTTAAAAAAAAATCTCTAAGCTTAATATGTACATAAGAATCTAAAACATGCATTGAATTTTTTTTTAAAAAACCAAACCATATCAAAATGAAACAAAATCCTAAAAATAGAACAAAAAAAAGGAAAGAAAAAAAAACAACCAATGAAGCCAGAAAACCGTTCCCTGTCTTAAGCTTATGTGAAATTTTTTTATCTTCACATCATTGATACTTGACAAGAAACGTACATTATAAGGCAATGCTTTGAACCAGGACAGACTTAAAAAATAGCTATTCCTTTTCTCTGTGCATGTTGGGTAGTAGCTCTTTGGAATTCTGTAAAAAATCCTGAACTGTGATTTAATCTAAAAAAAAAAATAGGGCCCCTACCCTTACAAAATTCTTTTGTAGAAAAAAATAATTTATTTTATTTTTTAAACCCTACTCCAATTTATATATAAAATGAGTTAATTATATTTTTAAGATACAGATCTGAAGGATCTTCTTTCTTCTGATGTAGATGTAGATCATGCTTCTGTAAATCTGACGTATTCCTTTTTCTGCAGTTAAAGCAGTCTTTTTTTTTGCTTTTGTTTCAACATTTAGCTCTGTGGCATTTAATTTTTTCAATGTAGGTCAATGTAGATCACATGAATTATTTCCATGATGCTCATATTTATTGTCTGATCTTAGGACAAGGCTGTCTAAGTACATTTCACATGTTTGGCATATGGGTCAAAAAAATCCAATGAATTTTTTAATATTTCCAGGCTGTCCCTGTGTAGTACGCTTTAATGATTTCCAGTTCTGATAACTGCTGATTTTGATATTATATTCTCACTGTGATTTTAGTGACAGTTTTTCTCTTCCTTAAAGCAACATCTTAATTAAGGCTGCACATGCATTGTTGCAATAATCAAATTTAGGTAAAATATTCCAGAGTTACCAGAGGGGAACTCCTGCAGATAATTTTTCCTTAAAAAATCTAGGCTAATGAGCATCTGGGGCAAAACATTCTGTATTTTCCATGCACGGTCTGTGAATGAAATGCATATTTTATTTTGGACTTTTATTCTGATAGGTATTATAAAACACCATCTGATATTTTAGTCCCACTAAAGATTTTGTAGAAGATTGTGGTAGCCCCTCCTTCTTATTTATCTATCAGTATTTTCTATTCTTTATGTCTTCCATTCATAATTATTCTTATATTTAAGGTTTTTGTTGACAACTAAGCTGATGCCCTCATAAACCAGATCTTTAGGATTCCCGAATCTTATCTCTGAGGAGTACACAATACTTTTTAATCCAAGGTGATTGCCTTTTTTTCTCATGTGTACATGCACTGGCACTGACTATCCTGTTCCATTTCCACAGCTGGTTAGTAAGCCTGTGTGTTTCCCCAGCATCAACTCTGTGCCACATGGGGCATGGGGCCAAGGGCAGCTTGTTTTAAGGTGAGATACCAGAGATATCCTGCAGCTGGGGAAACTGACTAGTTCTTCTGTGTCTCACCCGTTAGACAATCACTCATCTCTGAAGAGACTATTTCTTGCCACAGAAAAGTTTACCTTCTCTGATAGCCCCTTGTATTGATCTTCCTGAATTCCCAATGAGGTCTTAATACCAGCAACCCTCTAATCCTCTCCTGCCTCTTGAATTTTACCCTCAGAAATAATGAAGTAATGAGATGGAGATCAACATTTAGCAGTTTCACCCTTGACTTTCTCTAATGGAGGAGATTTTGATGTTGATAGTCCATTTTGCTGCTACATTTTGGTGAGGAGAGAAATCACAGAATCCTGAAATGGTTCAGGGTGGAAGGGCCCACAGTGGGTCATCAGATCCAATGTCCCTGCTCAAGCAGGGTAATCACAGAGCACATGGCACAGGATTTCATCTTGACAGTTTTTTGAATATCTCCAGTGGGAGACACTCCACACCCTCTCTAGAAAACCTGTTCCATTACTCGGTCACACACACAGGAAAAAAGCTCTTCCTCATATTCGTGTGGAACTTCCTGAGCATCCATTTCTTCCTACTTAGATCTGATATTTAAATATCCTTTGAAGGTTAGTTAGAATATAAAGCAGTGTTCAGAGTTTAATTCTTTCAGCTTCCAAAGGCTCATGCTCACCCTTATTTTAGGTTTGTTGTGTGTCCAACCAAAAGTGGAGGGAAACCACTACAGTATTTAAAATATTTCCCTTTGGCTTCAGCAAAAACACAATGAAAAACCTTAGAGACATGATGAATTGGCTTATTTGTGGTGTTGTTTGGGTTTTTTTCAGTTATTTTGGGGTCTGTGTTTTTTTCCTTCTAATTCCATTCCATTGTGTGTTAATTCCGAGGAGGATTCAAGAAGGAAAAAA